>JAXCGZ010004024.1:0-90000 GCA_037179515.1 Halocaridina rubra
ATATGTACATGGATATTTTAATATATTTTTACGTATACACTGTATAAACCCTCCCTGCACTGTTAAAAAACACCCATTACATTATAAATAACAGCAAGCAACGTAAATTTTTATGAAAGTGATAGATAAAATTACGGTGAATGAAGTGATAATGACGTGACATACATACTCATTTACTATTATTTTTTCGTTTACGTACTGTATAAACCCTCCCTGCACTGTTAAAGAAACACCCTTTACATTATAAATAACAGCAAGCAACGTAAATTTTTATGAAAGTGATAAATAAAATTACGGTGAATGAGGTGATAATGACGTGACATACATACTCATTTACAATTATTTTTTCGTTTACGTACTGTATAAACCCTCCCTGCACTGTTAGAAAAAACACCCTTTACATTATAAATAACAGCAAGCAACATAAATTTTTATGAAAGTGATAGATAAAATTACGGTGAATGAGGTGATAATGACGTGACATACATACTCATTTACAATTATTTTTTCGTTTACGTACTGTATAAACCCTCCCTGCACTGTTAAAAAAAGACCCTTTACATTATTAATAACAGCAAGCAATGTAAATTTTTATGAAAGTGATAGATAAAATTACGGTGAATGAGGTGATAATGACGTGACATACATACTCATTTACAATTATTTTTTCGTTTACGTACTGTATAAACCCTCCCTGCACTGTTAAAAAGACACCCTTTACATTATAAATAACAGCAAGCAACGTAAATTTTTATGAAAGTGATAGATAAAATTACGGTGAATGAGGTGATAATGACGTAATATACATACTCATTTACAATTATTTTTTCGTTTACGAACTGTATAAACCCTCCCTGCACTGTTAAAAAAACACCCTTTACATTATAAATAACAGCAAGCAACGTAAATTTTTATGAAAGTGGTAAATAAAATTACGGTGAATGAGGTGATAATGACGTGACATACATACTCATTTACAATTATTTTTTCATTTACGTACTGTATAAACCCTCCCTGCACTGTTAAAAAAACACCCTTTACATTATAAATAACAGCACGCAATGTAAATTTCAATAAAAAAAATGAAAATACTGAACAAAAATTTTTTCAATATTTTGATATTTTTGCGTATACCCATAAAATAAAATAATAATTTGTCCAAAAAAAAACCGCAATAGAGTGGGAACGCGAACCAAGAAGCGCGAATAACCGAGGTAACACTGTATATATATATATATATATTATATATATATATATATATATATATATATATATATATATATATATATATATATATATATATATATATATATATATATATATATATATATATATATATATATATATATATATATATATATATAGATGTATATATATTATATATATATATATATATATATATATATATATATATATATATATATATATATATATATATATATATATATATATATATATATATATATATATATATATATATATATATATATATGCACACACAGTGTTCCCCCAGTTATTCGCGTTTCTTGGTTTGCGTTCTCACTGTATCGCGGTTTTTTCTGGATAGATTATTATTTTATTTCATGGGTATATGCAAAAATATTAAAATAAAAAAAAAATAATTCTCAGTATTTTAATTTTTTATTGAAAAAAACATATTTCATTATCTAATTGATAAAAAAAAATTATTTCCCAGCCTACGAATAATAAAACAGTAAAAAATAGTAAAAAACATAAATTTAGATAGATACGTTTATTGACCACCTCTTTTGAAAAGTACAGTATAATCTTTACAAAAGGAATATTTGGTCCAAATTACAATGAATAAATACAATAGATTTTGTACAATCATCAAATAAGTAAATAAATTTTAAATTGGTATACATTGTGCTAATAACTGAATGATATATGTACGTACTGTATAACTCACAGTATTGCATCATGTGAAATAGTGTTCGATAGCGTACAATGTATTGGGGTTGCAGCTACGTGAGCTAGCATATATATTTATATTTCCAGTAGTTTCATGATTTTATTGATAAAAAAACGTATTTATTAGCCTAAGAATAATAAAACAGTAAAAAATAGTAAAAAACATAAATACTAACAGTATTGCAACATGTAAAATACGATACTGCTATCAGCGTTTTGGACAAAGACTCGTTCAGTCTAACTGACGTGTGCGCCGTTCACATTGTGCTTATTAAACGTTTTGCTTGTGTTCGATAGCGTACAGTGTATTGGGGTCGCAGCTACGTGAGCTAGCATGTATATTTATATTTCCAGTAGTTTCATGAATTTATTGATAAAAAAAGCGTATTTCTTAGCCTAAGAATAATAAAACAGTAAAAAATAGTAAAAAACATAAATACTAACAGTATTGCAACATGTAAAATACGATACCGCTATCAGCGTTTCGGACAAAGGCTTCCACCATCTTCCATTGTCTCACCTCACTCGTGTGCGCCATTCACGTTGTGCTTATTATTATTAATATGTTTTGCTTGTGATTTTTTTACTCGCATATTTTAACCTTTGCAATGCCTCCTAAGCATCCTTCATCTTCTAAGGCTTCTTGTAGTGAGCCTAAGCGGGAAAGGAAAATGTTAACCATTGTAGATAAAGTGAAATTCTTAGATATGTTGAAAGAAGGAAAAAAGTTTGTGGATGTCGGCCGCTATTTTACGTAAACATGAAAATTATTGTAAAATACTGTACCTATGTATGTCAGGTCATCATCACCTCATTCACGGTAAGTTTTCCTATCACTTTCATAAAAAATTACGTTGCTTGCTGTTATTTATAATGTAAAGGGTTTTTTTTTAACAGTACAGGGAGGGTTTATACAGTGTAAACGTAAAAGGCTGATTCTACTCCGCGGATTTCCTGGTTCGCGCCGGGTCCCGGAACGGAACTACTGCAATAAGGGAGGTAACACTGTATATATATATATATATATATATATATATATATATATATATATATATATATATATATATATATATATATATATATATATATATATATATAATATATATATATATATACATATACACAGTGTTTCCCCGGTTATTCGCGTTTCTTGGTTCGCGTTCTCAATGTATCGCCTCTTTTTTTTTTTTTTTTTTTTTTTTTTTTTTTTTTTTTTTTTTTTTTTTTTTTTTTTTTTTTTCACCAGGATGGGCCAAAAAATGATAAAATAAAGCAGACTTTATCAGGTTGTAAAGAGAAACAGAGATGGAGAGTGTAATGACCTGTCAGATGTGAAGGGATTATAAAAGATGTGTAATGAATATCCAGCTCTCTGCTGGGTTTTAATATACCTCTGCATTACTTTCATGATGTCTATTCCAATAATTCTGCTTAGATCTTATTATTATTATTATTATCATTGGCAACAATAATTTTCCTTTGATGATGATTGTGGAATTATTATCATCATCATCATTATTATTATTATTAAGGGCTCATCATTGTTTGTACATCTGTTGGTTTATTTACTTTTAATAACTGTGTAAAGTGCCCCTCCCTAGTTGGCTGGGACAAAGAGAGTGTGGGGGGTTGGGTAGAATAGAATGTTGGAGATTATTTATTTATTTTATTTTATTAATTTATTGCACCAAGGCATCAGACATTACATGAATTCACACAAATAATGCTTCAAATGGATACAAAACCAAGAATAGAACATAGTATACAGGGAGTTGTACACATTGATAAAACATTGCTGCATACTAACACACAACTCACAGTATGGCAGCACAGAGTACATTATATACAAAAGTAAAGCTCAGAGAAATACAGAATACACAAACAGAATTATACAGCAACATACAGAAAATATATGTATAATTCAATATAATTAATGGCCACCAAAGTGAGGATAACGAGCAAGAATAACATCAAGGTTGTCATCATTAAGTAAAAATGAGCAGATCTGTATTAAGTTCTGACCTAGTGGTAAAACATCTCTCACTGTGGGGCACTGAAGACAATAGTGGTCAAGAGTGTTAGGAGAGAGAGAGAGAGAGAATCTTTAAATAACTCATGGTCATTCAACCAAAACTACATTATTTATAGTAAAAATAATGGTTTAATTACGAATCCGTAGTAATAATGATGATGATAATATTAATAATAATAATAATAATAATAATGGTAATAATAATAATAATCTCCCTAATCATCATCAAAGGAAAATTATTGTTGCCAATAATAATAATAATAAGATCTAAGGAGAAGTTTTAGAATAGACATCATGAAGGTAATGCAGAAGTATAGTAAACCCAGCAGAGAGCTGGATATTCATTACACATCTTTTATAATCCCTTCACATCTGACAGGTCATCCCACTCTCCATCTCTGTTTCTCTTTACAGCCTGATAAAGGCCGTTTTATTTTATAATTTTTGGCCTGTCCTGGTGTCATAATCAACTTTAAAAATTTTTTTTTTTTTTTTTTTTTTTTTTTTTTTAAAGGCTGATCCTACTTCGCGATTTTCCTGGTTCACGCCGGGTCCTGGAACCGAACTACCGCGATAAGGGAGGCAACACTATATATATATATATATATATATATATATATATATATATATATATATATATATATATATATATATATATATATATATATATTAGTTATCCTTGTTGCATAGCTGAGTTCATGTCATTCTTTTCATGGTTTAATAATTTTTTAAGCATGATGCCTTGTCTCAGGGATGCTGGCATGGTGACCACATCTGTTAACAAAATATGCTTTAATAACCATTCCCATCTGCATTATTTATATCAAGTGTACTTTATTAAGGAATGAAAAAAAGGAAAGGAGGAGTAATCAGCTTCTCTCTCCCCAATTCCTTTTAGTTGCTTCATACAGTATATAGAACTTACAATACTATAACTTTTTTTTTCATTGGGAATATCACTCTTGGCCACTTCTCTCAAAGCACAGTATATATGTTTAATGGAGTTCTTTTTCTTCACCATCAGTGATAATTTAATTACATGTTTTTATTTTTTCAGTTATATGTGGATGTTGTAGAAAAGGTATGGGCTTCAGTAGCAGCCAGTGGCACTGTGATTAGAGCCGAGGTGAGCGGATCTATCGTGGCACGTTGTTTCTTCCCTGGCAATCCCGTTCTTTATCTTACCCTCAACACACCACTGTCAACTACTCCTCAAGATGGTGAGAAACTGAATACTTTGTTTTGATGTGGATATTACATATTGGCTCTCAGTTTTCCACCCTGTTTGGTATCTAAAGGGTTTCTGCAAGAGTGAAAGATATACTTTGCAAGACGGTAGTAGGACTTGCTATGTTGTATGGCTTGGAATCAGACCCACTCACAAAAAGAAAGGAGGCAGGGATGGAGATGCTGCAGTGTTTCTTGTGCATAACAAGGATTGACAGCATGAAGAAGGAGTATATTAGAGGGACAGCACAGGCATAAGGATTTGGGGGTATGGTGAGAGGCAAAACTAAGCTGGTTTTGTCAAGTACTGTGGAAGGATGAAGAGTATGCTGGAAGGAGACTGCTGAGGATGGAGCTGCCAGTCGAGAGGGGAGAGGTTGGCCAAAGAGGAGATTTATGGATGTGGTGAGGGAGGATATGAGGGTATGTGATATGATGGAGGTAGATGCAGGGGATAGGGTGATATGGAAACAATTGATCTGCTGTGAGGACCTCTGACTGGAGAAGTCAGAAGATATGATCATTGTATTAATATATAGTATATTCAACTCTTGACAGTGTACCTAAGTAAAAGTTTTCACTAGAAAATTCTGAGTGAATAGGAAGAGGTGATTTGATGTTTCCACCCTAATGTTAGCAAAGCAATGGCCTCCATAGTTTGTGTATATATTAGGCAATTATTATATACTATAAGTGACTGTCATAGGCATTAGAATAGCAAACTTTATAATTTTTAGAAAAAGATACTCTTCCAGGTAACAACTAGATCGCCAATCCACCCCTCCTAGTCCTGTTTCCAGTACTCTAGACAGTGTATAGACTCGTTAGGAAACAAATTCCAATTTATCTATTTTCTGAGTAACTGGCAGTATCCAGCCTCTTCCTTCTTTTTTCCTCCCTACAAGAAGTAAAGTCTTGCTCTTGCAGGAAAGAATAATCATAAAGCACAGGAGTAGGAAATAGATTAGGGAGATGAGAATAGTATTCTAAACCTTCCATGGGCATGGGAGTTCGGACCCCAACCCCCATAGAGTCGGCAAACCGGATCACTACTGTGAATATATGTCTGGAAATCTTACTTTCATCACTCTGTCAACTGTGACTCCGTCCCGGTAGCAACATAGCCTTCCCTGAAGAGAGACTTTAACGTTGTCCTTGAAGACTTGGAAAAAAAAAATTAATTTTTGCTACCTGAGAGTGCTTCTTACTCTTTGTCAGTATCTTCATACTATCATGACAGTTTTTTAATTATTCTTGGCACAATTCTATATAATAAAGTGAGTATGGAGAATAAATTTTTCAGAAAGCCCCTAGTTGTGTCAGGATTGTTTAAAGTTTAGGGGATTAAAGTTTCTTGAAAAGTTTCTCCAAGCAGTTGAGATCAGAAAAAAAATCATTTTCTCAGCATATTCTTATGTAATAGATTAGTAAATACCTGAAAGCCCAAAGCTGGGTATACACACACTTCAATAATAAATTTGAATATAACTTTATGTTGTTATAATTTGTGAATAATTTTGGTTTCTGAGCTGTATGCCATTCCATTGTTAATACAAAGCAAAACTTATATTATTGCAAATTGTTAACGAAGGTTCATCAACATCGTGACAGGAGATCCAAGTAGGAGGAATGACAGAGCCAAACGACAGGATGCCATGTTTATTTTCTTCTCTATCTCTTTACATAACAACAATGTCTCTCGTCAACTAACTCTTCAGTTAGCTTTGGACTCACCCTCCTCACCTCTGTTATTTAGTAAAACAAGGATTAATAATATCAAACATCGATACTGACCAGTTAGAATATGAAGGTTTCCGAATTTCTTTAGTCTATCAAAACCCTTTGAAGTCAAAAGTCTAAAGTTAAGGTATTTCAAATTATACCTCTGCTATTATTAACTCTCAAAAAACTCTTGCTAAACTCAAAATATATATATGAAATAATTAAAAGGCTCATTAAATCATGGGGAGAGCAAATACAAATTAAAATAAATAAACCAATCAGAGTGTATACATTCCTTAATCATAGAAAACTCTTGCAATTGAAGGTAGACCCAAATAAAAGGAACAAATGTCTATTTCCTTCCTAACACACTCCCCATCATAGGAGTACAGACTCCTATTAATCAAGTACAGTAACCTATGCAAACATACAGAACTGTACCGGTATGAAATTTCACATCACTTAGCCTTCCAACAGATATACAACATATATAGATACCGGTACTGAAGTATACTGTACAGTACCTTACAGACTCATACTACTGTACAGTACAGTACTCACAAATCAAGTTTCTGAGGAGCCATAATCGGTCTACCTGAACGTGTATGTATGTCAGATACATCAGGCTGAGAGTAAAAGTGGTCAATTTCCTGGTCATTAGGAGGACTGGTTTGAACAGACGTATCAGAAAGAGGAAGAGGCTGATCAACCTTAGCATCATTGGTATACTTAACACTTTGTATTTCTAAATCATGAAGTCTTTGAATTGGCCTTTTCAAAATCCCCTTAGAAGTTCTCACATTTACACTTCAAATATCTCCATCCCGACCAGGGAAGACATCCACAATTACTCCCAGAGGCCACTGTAATCTTGGAATGTTGTCTTCTTTTACTAAAACTAAATCACCCTTCTTAATGTTATATTTTGCAGTAAATCCTTTAACCACAGGAGGCAGATTAGTAATATAGTCCTTAGTCCACAACCTCCAGAATTTATCTTGGAAAAGTATCTTACCAAACATAATAAATGGATTAATAAGGCCTAGAGGGTCAAAGATTTTGGCAATCAGACTTAGCATGCTTCTCTTGTTATAATTCAACACAGTTTGGGTGTTGAACTCTAAACCTGCAAAGGAAAACTCATCAGTTTGAACTACACCACAGTAATCCCAGTACTTTAGTGTCTTCTTCATAATGCAATTGGTCAAGCTTGTCCTGAAATTTAGAGGTTACCATTTTACTGTTTGACACCCATTTAGTGAGAGGCATACCTGCCTGAGCCAAGACCTCACATGCCTCATTAAACTTATGGGTAGCTTCATCCACACTATCAGCCCCACTCAGCCAATTATCCACATACATATCTTCCTTTAATTCTTGAATTACTTCTGTGCAAGGATACTTGTCTAAATGGTACTTAATTGTGGCATTGAGCAGAAAGGGACTGGAAGTGTTTCCAAAGGGAACCCTCAGAAATCTCATGTGCTTGACCCCATTCTCATCCTTCAACAAAAAACAGTGTGCATCTCTGTTTGGTGGATCAACACTTAGTTGCAAGAATGCTTTTGTTATATCAGCAGTGAGAGCAATGGGCCATCTCCTAAATCTAAGCATGACTTCTACTAAATCTGGGTTGAGGGAAGGACCTGTGAGAAGACAGTCATTGAGTGAAATTCCATTGTAACCCTTAGCTGATGCATCAAATACTGGTCTACCTTTAGTACTTATACTGCTGGCCGTAACTACAGGATGATGAGGCAAGTAGAATGTGGGATTATTACTCTTAATGTCATTCAAAGGAATTTCCTCAATAATACCGTCTTTCTCATACTCTTTAAAGATATTATAGTACTCAGCCTTTAACCTTTCATCCTTGTCCAGTCTCACATGTAACTTATCTAGTCTTTTCATTGCAAGTTTCTCGTTATTCAAAAGAGCTTATTTCATCGACTCGTTTTTCCATGGTAGGGACACTTCATATCTACCCTTGAAATAGGAAACATTCTGGGCAAATTCTTGCATGACAATATTTGACTCAAACTTAGGGTCCGTTTCAATGGACTGGATAACTATGGATTCTAAGTCCCAAAATTTACTTACATCATAGTCTGAAACCTTTGAAATGCATAACATTTGAGGTGAAGTTACTTTTACATTAGGACAAGGATGTGAAGAGTGCCAAACACCAGATAGCACCCACCTGAACACAGACTTCTGAGCTACTACATTCTCCACCTGTACAGATTCACTTGAGATTATGAGACTCCAATAAGCATCTTGACCCACTAATATATCTACTTCTATACTTGAATCATCTTGGTAATTATCTTCAAGAGGTAAGGGGAGTTTAGACATTATTCCTCTAGGTACAGCAGTCCTAAACATGGGTTGACTTATGACTGGTACCTCAACAGTTGTCAGAGTAAGGGGTGCATTATTGCAATCAAGAATTCTCAACTCAAATATATTACTTTGTCTAACATGGGTAGAACTACCACCACCAAATGTAGAGTAAGAAATGGGTTGGCTAGATTTCCAAGTGGGTTTACACTTCTTAACTAAATTACTGGCTACATAGGTCCTATCTGACCCTCCATCAAACATTAATTTAGCTTTCTGAACCACTCCATTTGATCCAACCACTCTCACAGTAGCTGTCTGTAACACAGTACATGTCTCACCACTACCGGTATGGCTAAACAAGGAAGCTCCAGCAAATTTGACAGCCAAACCTTTACTTTCATCTCTAAACCTTGTGTCTGTATCTGTAAATTGTTCCTGGGGAGCTGTTATAGGTGCTGGTTCAACTTTAGTATTATCCACCTTAACACCACAAATGAGAATATGATGGTTACCCTTACATTTTTTACATTTTGCATGACAGCCTTTGGCAATGTGTCCTTTACCTAAACATCTGAAATACAACCTAGCTGTCTTAATTCTCTCCATACACTTCTGAGTCTCAAAACATCTCTCAGATGGATGCTTCTTGTTACAAAACCCACACTGTACTGTTACTCTTTCACCTTCCGAAGATGTGTGTAGGGCAGCAGCAGATGCCACCCTCTCTCTTACTCCTCGTGTCTGCCAGGTTGATCTCTCCTCGGCTGAACTCTGGTTCTCCTTCCTCCCAGCTGTGATGTCCTTGAACACCTCACATCTCTCCAACCTCTCGATTTCTTGTTTGAGGAAAGTCAGCAGCCATTCAAGATCGCTTTCGTGTCCAGCTCCCTGCTGGGCCCACTCAAGACGAATTTCATTAGGGAGACGGGAAAGCATGATGGGAGTTAGGAAGATTTCACACTGCTTGCCTGAGACACCTAATGCTTCTAAACTTCTTATGTGTTTCAGTAGCTCATTTCGCAAACTCCAAAGTTGTGCTGTATATTTAGGACCTCTAACCTTCACAGGAACATAACTAGTTAACAGAGCTTGTACATGAGCAAATATGATTCTCTCTAGCCTGCCGTATCTCTCCTTCAGCAGGTCACAAGCAATTACATAGTTTTCGCTCGTCAATGAGAGCCCTTGAATAACTGATTTGGCCTCACCCTCCAATAACGACAACAAATAAGTAAATTTACTCACGTCAGGTAAATCTGTCTCATCAATGTGCGACTTAAACTGGTCCCAGAAGGCTTGCCACTTGGTGATGTCTCCCTTGAACTTGGACAACTCTAACTTGGGGAGCTTAACTTCGGGTGACTTGTGACTTGAACTAACACTATAAGCGTCGGATGCGTCTCCTTGATTGTTCTTGACTAAACTTTCTAATGTCTCGTTAACCTTGTACCAAACTTGAAGGGAAGTACGCCTGAATGTGTCTACCTCGTCGACACAATCCTCCAGCTCCTTTTCCGGAGTAAGCACTTCCAGTTCAGCCTGTTTCTTATCTAAGGTGCTTAGTCTACTATTAAAGACGTCTATGGAGCTCTTGAGCTGAAACTCACTGATGCTGGTCGTCTCTAGCAGGTCCTTCAATGCCTTGGCCTGCCGAGTAACCCAACATCTGGCCGACGTCCTCTGCCGCTTCACCAACTGAAATGGGTCCATTGACTGAGCCATTCTCCTCGAAATTCTTACTGATTTCTGCCACAATAACTCACAAGGAAGTCTTGACAGCTTCTACTTCCCGGGTATGGGCACCAAAATGTTAAAGAAGGTTCATCAGCATCGGGACAGGAGATCCAAGTAGGAGGAATGACAGAGCAAAACGACAGGACGCCATGTTTATTTTCTTCTCTATCTCTTAACATAACAACAATGTCTCTCGTCAACTAACTCTTCAGTTAGCTTTGGACTCACCCTCCTCACCTCTGTTAGTTAGTAAAACAAGGATTAATAATATCAAACATCGATACCGACCAGTTAGAATATGAAGGTTTCCGAATTTCTTTAGTCTATCAAAACTTTGAAGTCAAAAGTCTAAAGTTAAGGTATTTCAAATTATACCTCTGCTATTATGAACTCTCAAAAAACTCTTGCTAAACTCAAAATATATATATGAAATAATTAAAAGGCTCACTAAATCATTGGGTGAGCAAATACAAATTAAAATAAATAAACCAATCAGAGTGTATACATTCCTTAATCATAGAAAACTCTTGCAATTGAAGGTAGACCCAAATAAAAGGAACAAATGTCTATTTCCTTCCTAACACACTCCCCATCATAGGAGTACAGACTCCTATTAATCAAGTACAGTAACCTATGCAAACATACAGAACTGTACTGGTATGAAATTTCACATCACTTAGCCCTCCAACAGATATACAACACATATAGATACCGGTACTGAAGTATACTGTACAGTACCTTACAGACTCATACTACTGTACAGTGCTGTTCTCACAAATCAAGTTTCTGAGGAGCCTTAATCGGTGTACCTGAACGTGTATGAATGTCATTAGATACATCAGGTTGAGAGTAAGAGTGGTCAATTTCCTGGTCAGGAGGAGGACTGGCTTGAACAGACGTATCAGAAAGAGGAAGAGGCTGATCAACCTTAGCAACATTGGTATACTCAACACTTGATATTTCTAAATCATGAAGTCTTTGAATTGGCCTTTTCAAAATCCCCTTAGAAGTTCTCACATTTACACTTCTAATAACTCCATCCCGACCAGGGAAGACATCCACAATTACTCCCAGAGGCCACTGTAATCTTGGAATGTTGTCTTCTTTTACTAAAACTAAATCACCCTTCTTAATGTTACATTTTGCCTTAAATCCTTTAACCACAGGAGGCAGATTAGTAATATAGTCCTTAGTCCACAACCTCCAGAATTTATCTTGGAAAAGTATCATACCAAACATAATAAATGGATTAATAAGGCCTAGAGGGTCAAAGATTTTGGTAATCAGACTTAGCATGCTTCTCTTGTTATAAGTCAACACAGTTTGGGTGTTGAACTCTAAACTTGCAAAGGAAAACTCATCAGATGAACTACACCATAGTAATCCCAGTACTTTAGTGTCTTCTTCATAATGCAATTGGTCAAGCTTGTCCTGAAATTTAGAGGTTACCATTTTACTGTTTGACTCCCATTTAGTGAGAGGCATACCTGCCTGAGCCAAAACCTCACATGCCTCATTAAACTTATGGGTAGCTTCATCCACACTATCAGCCCCACTCAGCCAATTATCCACATACATATCTTCCTTTAATTCTTGAATTACATCTGTGCAAGGATACTTGTCTAAATGGTACTTAATTGTGGCATTGAGCAGAAAGGGACTGGAAGTGTTTCCAAAGGGAACCCTCAGAAATCTCATGTGCTTGACCCCATTCTCATCCCTCAACAAAAAACGGTGTACATCTCTGTTTGGTGGATCAACACTTAGTTACAAGAATGCTTTTGTTATATCAGCAGTGAGAGCAATGGGCCATCTCCTAAATCTAAGCATGACTTCTACTAAATCTGGGTTGAGGGAAGGCCCTGTGAGAAGACAGTCTTTGAGTGAAATTCCATTGTAACCCTTAGCTGATGCATCAAATACTGGTATAACTTTGGTACTTATACTGCTGGCCTTAACTACAGGATGATGAGGCAAGTAGAATGTGGGATTATTACTCTTAATGTCATTCAAAGGAATTTCCTCAATAATACCGTCTTTCTCATACTCTTTAAAGACACTATAGTAGTCAGCCTTTAACCTTTCATCCTTGTCCAGTCTCACATGTAACTTATCTAGTCTTTTCATTGCAAGTTTCTCGTTATTCAAAAGAGCATCTTTCATCGACTCGTTTTTCCATGGTAGGGACACTTCGTATCTACCCATGAAATAGGAAACATTCTGGACAAATTCCTGCATGACAATATTTGAGTCAAACTTATGGTCCGTTTCAATGGACTGGATACCTATGGATTCTAAGTCCCAAAATTTACTTACATCATAGTCTGAAACCTTTGAAATGCATAACTTTTGAGGTGAAGTTACTATTACATTAGGACAAGGATGTGAAGAGTGCCAAACACCAGATAGCACCCACCCGAACACAGACTTCTGAGCTACTACATTCTCCACCTGTACAGACTCACTTGAGATTATGAGACTCCAATAAGCATCTTGAACCACTAATATATCTACTTCTATACTTGAATCATCTTGGTAATTATCTTCAAGAGGTAAGGGGAGTTTAGACATTATTCTTCTAGGTACAGCAGTCCTAAACATGGGTTGACTTATGACTGGTACCTCAACAGCTGTCAGAGTAAGGGGTGCATCATTGCAATCAAGAATTCTCAACTCAAATATATTACTTTGTCTAACATGGGTAGAATTACCACCACCAAATGTAGAGTAAGAAATGGGTTGGCTAGATTTCCAAGTGGGTTTACACTTCTTAGCTAAATTATTGGCTACATAGGTCCTATCTGACCCTCCATCAAACATTAATTTAGCTTTCTGAACCACTCCATTTGATCCAACCACTCTCACAGTAGCTGTCTGTAACACAGTACATGTCTCACCACTACCGGTATGGCTAAACAAGGAAGCTCCAGCAAATTTGACAGCCAAACCTTTGCTTTCATCTCTAAACCTTGTGTCTGTATCTGTAAATCGTTCCTGGGGAGCTGTTATAGGTGCTGGTTCAACCTTAGTGTTATCCACCTGAACACCACAAATGAGAATATGATGGTTACCCTTACATTTTTTACATTTTGCATGACAGCCTTTGGCAATGTGTCCTTTACCTAAACATCTGAAACACAACCTAGCTGTCTTAATTCTCTCCATATGCTCCTTACCGTCACACTTCTGAGTCTCAAAACATATCTCAGATGGATGCTTCTTGTTACAAAACCCACACTGTACTGTTACTCTTTCACCTTCCGAAGATGTGTGTAGGGCAGCAGCAGACGCCACCCTCTCTTCCTCCTCGTGTCTGCCCGGTTGATCTCTCCTCGGCTGAACTCTGGTTCTCCTTCCTCCCAGCTGTGATGTCCTTGAACACCTCACATCTCTCCAACCTCTCGATTTCTTGTTTGAGGAAAGTCAGCAGCCATTCAAGATCGCTTTCGTGTCCAGCTCCCTGCTGGGCCCACTCAAGACGAATTTCATTAGGGAGACGGGAAAGCATGATGGGAGTTAGGAAGATTTCACACTGCTTGCCTGAGACACCTAATGCCTCTAAACTTCTTATGTGTTTCAGTAGCTCATCTCGCAGACTCCAAAGTTGTGCTGTATATTTAGGACCTCTAGCCTTCACAGGAACATAACTAGTTAACAGAGCTTGTACATGAGCAAATATGATTCTCTCTGGCCTGCCGTATCTCTCCTTCAGCAGGTCACAAGCAATTACATAGTTTGCACTCATCAGTGAGAGCCCTTGAATAACTGATTTGGCCTCACCCTCCAATAACGACAACAAATAAGTAAATTTACTCCCATCGGGTAAATCTGTCTCATCAATGTGCGACTTAAACTGGTCCCAGAAGGCTTGCCACTCGGTGATGTCTCCCTTGAACTTGGACAACTCTAACTTGGGGAGCTTAACTTCAGGTGACTTGTGACTTGAACTAACACTATGAGCGTCGGATGCCTCTCCTTGATTGTTCTTGACTAAACTTTCTAATGTCTCGTTAACCTTGTACCAAACTTGAAGGGAAGTACGCCTGAATGTGTCAGCCTCGTCGATACAATCCTCCAGCTCCTTCTCCGTGATAAGCACTTCCAGTTCAGCCTGTTTCTCATCTAAGGTGCTTAGTCTACTATTAAAGATGTCTATGGAGCTCTTGAGCTGAAACTCACTGATGCTGGTCGTCTCTAGCAGGTCCTTCAATGCCTTGGCCTGCCGAGTAACCCAACATCTGGCCGACGTCCTCTGCCGCTTCACCAACTGAAATGGGTCCATTGACTGAGCCATTCTCCTCGAAATTCTTACTGATTTCCGTCACAATAACTCACAAGGAAGTCTTGACAGCTTCTACTTACCGGGTCTGGGCACCAAAATGTTAACGAAGATTCATCAACATCGGGACAGGAGATATAATTAGGAGGAATGACAGAGCCAAACGACAGGACGCCATGTTTATTTTCTTCTCTATCTCTTTACATAACAACAATGTCTCGTCAACTAACTCTTCAGTTAGCTTTGGACTCACCCTCCTCACCTCTGTTATTTAGTAAAACAAGGATTCATAATATCAAACATCGATACCGACCAGTTAGAATATGAAGGTTTCCGAATTTCTTTAGTCTATCAATACTCTTTGAAGTCAAAAGTCTAAAGTTAAGGTATTTCAAATTATACCTCTGCTATTATGAACTCTCAAAAAACTCTTGCTAAACTCAAAATATATATCTGAAATAATTAAAAGGCTCACTAAATCATTGGGAGAGCAAATACAAATTAAAATAAATAAACCAATCAGAGTGTAGACATTCCTTAATCATAGAAAACTTGCAATTGAAGGTAGACCCAAATAAGAGGAACAAATGTCTGTTTCCTTCCTAACACAAATTATTATTATAATTGTTTAGCATAACACGCTTGAATCACGCATTTGTGAATCATAGACTAGCAATATTAGTTGAGTTTTTCAAGAAATTATCCATATTTGTAATTTTATCCAGAATTTTTTACCAGAATTATCAAGCGAGAGTTGATGGGAGAAATGCTAGAGGGAGGCCTAGGTCTGGATGGATGGATGGAGTAAGGAGAGCCCTGAATGATAGGAGGATGGATGTGAGGGAAGCAAGCGAGCGTGCTAGGAATAGTAATGAGTGGCGAGCGATTGTGATGCAGCTCTGATGGGCATCTGCTCTTACCACGGGGCTGCATCTTACAGAGGTAGCCCTGTGGTAGGGGCAGTAGGAGGAGTTGGCAGTTGTGAAACGACGCAGGTTGTGGAAGAGCCGGGAGGATGGGCTTTGGCACTCCAGCAGTGCCATTTGAACGGTCGCTAGCTCCCTCGTCATTGCCCATAGAGCAAAGTAATCCCCTTATTGTTTTCCTTTCTTGATGTCGGCTACCCCCCAATTAAAGGGGGAAACAGCCAAGGTAGATAGATAGATAGACCTAAGAATACTAAAGATTGAGAGTTATGGAGGTATTTCTTTGGGGCATTTTTATCAATTTAGGCAAATATTTATCAATTATAAGACTGACTCAAGTTTGCTTTCCTAACTTCCATAAAAACTGAAGTTAGATTTGATGAGTGCTTTTGAATTTATATATAGCTTAATATTTTGTGTAAAAGAAAAAAAATCTATATAGTACATATTAATGTGGTGGGTTTGAAGTCATGAATTCCCTCTTCTACGAAGGGCTAGTATGGTGACTACTTGCTCAGGACTTTGGTGTTGGCAAATGCAACTGTTACACTGAGTGAATGCCCTGTATGATCTCAGAGTGTGGTGAGCTGCAAACCCATGACCTGACGAATCAAACTCACGAGCGTTACTGCTCGGCTACATTGTAATTATTAATCTTGATGCTTTTTTCAGGATTCACAACTGGTATGAGAATGTCTGAAGTAGAGTTTGGAAATGGTGTAGAGGTGGGCGGCAGTGGTGGTAATTCACGTCAACTATGTGTCATGACAATACCCGGTCAAGAAATAAGCATAGCTCGATACACTTTAGCTCCAGACCATCCCCACCTTCTACCTTTCACGCTCACGTCTTCAATTCATAACCTAACCCCGAGGTATGTTTGTGGCATATAATTAGTATATCATGTAGATTTACAGTGTTTAATTGTGGTGTATATGAAGAAATTTAAAGGTCAATTTATATTGATTTTCACATGTCAGTATTTAATTGATATTTCTTTTAATGATCCACTTTATATCTTTTTATCAAAGCATGAAGACTTAAATAGACGTTACAATATTTTATTGGTAGTATAATATTCACATATTTTTCAATTAAAGCTCTTAATGTAAACTAAAGCCTGTACAATATAGTTTTCATCCTTTTCTTTTTTTTATTGCGGTGTCTGCTTCTATGTGTGACTTTGTATATCGTCAATCTCCCTTTGTTTTTCATGTTTGATAGACTCAGTCATACTCTGTTCTGTAGCTGCATTAGAGAGTGGCTTTTATCTCTTTTTAGGATTGGAAGCTTTTTTTTTTTCCAGAATATGTGAGTTAAGTCATTGTTCAACCAGTTGTTTAGATGTATGAAAAATTGTTGCTGAACTTATTTCATGGTATATTAATTATAATTGTGTTACTTTAATCCTTTAAAGTGATTCAGAATTAAGATTGAAGCTAACCAGCAATACTGGAATGGGCACAGTGTCACCCCAGGTTACCTTTCGAACAGTTACTCCTCCAAATACTGCAGCCATTATGTCCCAAACATCAGGACCTCGGGAGCAAGTGGTCAGTTTTTCTCCTTCAGAGAAGACCTTGACATGGACTATCTCTCAGTTTCCTGGTGGCAGTTATGCCCAGGCTTTTATTCGGGTATGTATGTTGCTACAGTGCATTCTCATCACTATTCATATATAAGTCACACAAATTTTGTTCCTTATGTTTTTCACATAATTTTTATGCAGTGTTAATCATAAGAAATGACAAGATATTGTTGTAGACAGAGTTGATGGTAAGTCCACTTGTCATGGAAATCAGTTAATAAAACAATCATTTCAGATTATCAGTAAGAAGGGGTCTCCCATTTTATGTACTATATTATGGAACCTTTAGCATTTCTAAGTTTGAATTTGATTCTTCTGTGCCACAAGTACTTTCTGTTCAAGAAAGTACTTTCATCCTTGCAAATTTTAGCTATTGCTTTAAGCCTCAGTTTTTACCCTTTGAGAGTGTCCTTCCTGTTTCCATTTCACATTTTAGAATGTTGGAACTGTAGAATGCAGGGAGAGCATGCTTTGAAACACATGTTTAATGTACTGTTGCTATAAAAATGCAGGTTGCTGTTTTATGTCACTATTAAACCTCAGTGAAATGGGGATGAACAGAGGTTGAAACTGGGGAATTAAGGCTGGATGCTCTTCTTAATGCCATGAGCTTGGTGTGAACTCGGGTTTGTCACTTCCCGAGTCTACTGCTCTAACCACAGAGCTACAATGGTTCCCTAGGTATTGTCATGACAATTCCCGTGTAAATAAATATCCTTATAGGGTGACAGTGGAGCTCTAGATACCTAGATTGGAAGATTTTCAGATGGTCTAACTCCAATACTTCTATTTTTTTTTTTTTTTACTACAATTACTTTAACTTACAGTAAATACTCATTGAAGGACTTATGCAAAGTTGTCTAGTATGCTTTGGTATGAACTTCTATTCTGTTGTGTTCTCACTTTTGGTTTTGTTGAGAAATTACAAAAGATTCTTTGCTAAATGTGGATGTAACATACTGTATGTAGCTCTTCCTAAGGAGTTAAATATAGATATACCCTTTAAGCAATTAAGAATATTTGTCTGATATTATTTTGTGTTTAACATGTAATACTTATATAAGTATATATGACTATAATGGTATGAAGAATTTCATTGTCCTCTTGTATTGAGAAAAATGTACGGAGGCATTATGTAAGGTATGCCAATACTGTATATAATTATTACAGTCTCCATTACAGAAATATCAGATGATGGTAACTATATCAGTTTATAGAGAAATTGATTCATGAAAATATTTACACTTCCAGAACTCTATGTTGTTTGGCTTCACATAATTTAGATGACTAAATAATTCAGCAGTTACTGTAGTGCCCTCACCATCTATCTACAGTACTATATTGACCATAATTTTTCTGCAGCTTGTAGACTCAGGAGGAGAGGTTAACATAGAAGTTGGCGAATTGGAATTTGAGGTGTCACGATGGGTTTGTTCCGGCATCCGTATTGAACGTGTGAAGCTCAATCCAGCTGTCGATAACCTTAAGAAATGGGTTCGTTATCTAACCACTTCAGACAGTGTTAGTATTCGTTTGCAGTGATTCACTTCTCTCAAATGTAAATCTGTCAGTTAGACTTATTGAATCCTTTTATTTTAAAGAAAATTTTATTCCATACTTAGATTGTGATATGAATAAAGTATTTTGTTTTTAGATTGTATATTTCTGGCTGTCCCAGCTTTTATTTTAGATTTATGTAAATTCTGCATATATTTGGGGGGTAAGTACCTGCAAGAGTGATGTCATATGAATTGTCACCAAAAATATAAAGTGCTTAAGGCAGTGATGTCTTAAGTTGTACTAGAATACACGTTTCTTGGCTTTCAGCTTTACAGTGCTCGTTGCCTCATATTGCAAATGTCTCCTTCCTCCAATATGGCTTATTAAATTGTGTTACTTTTTCTTGGCTTACTATAGTGCCAAATTAGTTTTTGACCTAATTTTCCTCTATTTATCAGTACTGTATTGTCATGAATTTTTTTTATATTTGTACATTTTAATATATGAGTGATATAAAATACTCTTTTAGCCCTATAGTATTATTTTGACATAACATACTGTGCAATGTAATTTATTGGAAATTATTATCAAGCTTTTAAGACAGTTTGTGCCCTGTATTTACGTAAATTTAACTATATGACATGACATATAGCTCTTACTAAAGTAATTTATGATGCCTTAGAGAACTTGGGTTTATCTTCCATACAGAAAGTGTCAAAAGTATAGGCATAAAACAGAATTATAATACAAAAGATTTATTTTAGCACTGTATAAGCTGCATTCTGATCAGATAAATATTGTACTGTAATGCCACATCTAAAATCTTTAAATGAAAAACTTTTAACAAAGATACAAAATCACAAATATAAAAATTCTCTGAGAGGAAAACAAATTCAATCAGTAATAAAATACTAAGGCATTTTGTAAGACATATGACCATCCATCACTAGGTGAAGTGAAGATTATTTTCACTGATATCTTCATCAATATATCTCATCTGAGACATTACTTTTCCTGGGATATTTTCATCTCTGTAAAATTCTGCACTATCCTCTTGATCTGGTTCGTCCTCTTGGCTCTCCAAACGTTTTGGGGGCACATCATAAATATCACTTCCTTTTGGAGGGCTTCCCTCTGTAATTGTCTCTGGGAAGGCAAACTCCTGTAAGAAGAAACAGATTTTTTCGTTTAGAGGAAAAAATGTAATAAAGGTACATGTAGTAGTTGACTTGCAACTGCAATTGTTTCTGACCAACCACTCATAAGGCAAATTGGTCATAAGTCAAACCTTGATATCCATGGTAAAATAGTAGGAGGCTATAGAGTAAAGTACAATAACTGCTTATCATCTTAAATCATATTACAGTGTTCCCCCCTTATCGCGGTAGTTCAGTTCCGGGACCCGGCGCGAACCAGGAAAACTGCGGAGAAGGATCAGCCTATATGTACATAGATATTTTAATTTATTTTTACGTTTACACTGTATAAACCCTCCCTGTACTGTTAACATACCACCCATTACTTCATAAATAACAGCATGCAACGTAAATTTATATGAAAGTGATAGATAAAATTACGGTGAATGAAGTGGTAATTACATGACATACTCATTTGCAATTATTTTTACGTTTACGTACTGTATAAACCCTCCCTGCACTGTTAAAAATACACCCTTTCCATTATAAATAGCAGCATGCAACGTAAATTTACATGAAAGTGATAGATAAAATTACGGTGAAAGAAGTGGTAATTACATGACATACTCATGTACATAGGTATTTTACAATTATTTTTACGTTTACGTTCTGTATAAACCCTCCCTGCACTGTTAAAAATACACCCTTTCCATTATAAATAACAGCTTGCAATGTAAATTTACATGAAAGTGATAGATAAAATTACGGTGAATGAAGTGGTAATTACATGACATACTCATGTACATAGGTATTTTACAATTATTTTTACGATTACGTACTGTATAAACCCTCCCTGTACTGTATATACAGGATATATATATATATATATATATATATATATATATATATATATATATATATATATATATATATATACATATATACATATATACATATATACATATATACATATATATATATATATATATATATATATATATATATATATATATATATATATATATATATATATATATATATATATATATATATATATATATATATATATATATATATATATATATATATATATATGTATATATGTATATATGTATATATGTATATATGTATATATATATATATATATATATATATATATATATATATATATATATATATATATATATATATATATATATATATATATATATATATATATATATATATATATATATATATATATATATCAACACTCTACGGTGTTTGATATCCACGTTTCACTATCTCGGTGTTTGATCAGCCTATATGTACATAGATATTTTAATTTATTTTTACGTTTACACTGTATAAACCCTTCCTGTACTGTTAACAAACCACCCTTTACTTCATAAATAACAGCATGCAACGTAAATTTATATAAAAGTGATAGATAAAATTGCGGTGAATGAAGTGGTAATTACATGACATACTCGTGTACATAGGTATTTTATAATTATTTTTACGTTTACGTACTGTATAAACCCTCCCTGCACTGTTAAAAAACACCCTTTACATTATAAATAACAGCAAGCAACGTAAATTTACATAAAATAGATAGATACAATTACGGTGAATGAAGTGGTAATTACATGACATACTCATGTACATAGGTATTTTACAATTATTTTTACGTTTACGTACTGTATAAACCCTCCCTGCACTGTTAAAAATACACCCTTTACATTATAAGTAACAGCAAGCAACGTAAATTTACATGAAAGTGGTAGATAAAATTACGGTGAATGAAGTGGTAATTACATGACATACTCATGTACATAGGTATTTTACAATTATTTTTACTTTTACACTGTATAAACCCTCCCTGTACTGTTAACAAACCACCCTTTACTTAATAAATAACAGCATGCAACGTATATTTATATGAAAGTGATAGATAAAATTACGGTGAATGAAGGGGTAATTACATGACATACTCATGTACATAGGTATTTTACAATTATTTTTACGTTTACATACTGTATAAACCCTCCCTGCACTGTTAAAAAAAACACCCTTTACATTCTAAATAACAGCAAGCAACGTAAATTTACATTTTCATTAAAAAAAATTAAAATACTGAAAAGTTTTATTTTTTCAATATTTTAATATTTTTGCGTATACCCATAAAATAAAATAATAATTTATCAAAAAAAAAAAACCGCGATACAGTGAGAACGCGAACCAAGAAACGCGAATAATTCGGGGGAACAGTGTATTTGTTTTTTTGAACTTTTGTATAACTTTTCTTAGTTCATTATTATTATGATTACTGGGGGTCTTTTTATGTTAGAGTTCCATTCCTGACAAGTGATGTTACCCAAATTTCAGTGTAAGCCGGAACACCTCTGATTAAGCACCTATATTAATTACACTTCCATGATGATGGCTTTCCTCTTCTTGCCATCAGAAGAAATTTTTACACTTGGAAGACAGAGTACAGGCCAAAAATTATCAAAAAGAAGCATAATAAGTTATGGGAGATGTGTTGTAACCATGAAACATCGTACTCAAGGACATTGAAAACCAAGGACCCTCTGTATTATTATTATTATTATTACTAGTACAGAGAAAAAGAAACGAACAAGTTATGTATGCTTTTAAAAAAACAAAAACCTCCTGCTACCCTAAGTACACACACACACACACACACGCACACCACTTGGGAATGCAGAGTGACAGATTGGAAAATTGGTAAACGATACTTTTTACATTCATATCATGATATTTAAGAGGATAAAGGAAGAAACAGCTAAGAAATGTTCTGCATATGTGTGAAATAATTAGTGCCATGTACGACCAGCTACTGCGTACAGATATTGAAAGTAAGAGGTTTAATATTTGTCGGTACCTAATTAAAAATTTATATTTAGAGATACAAATATTTTCTAGAACTCTTATAGTAATATCAGCACTTATTGCATAAGATGATATTTCAGGAAACAATCTACCAAGAGCCTACTATATGCAAATATAAAGCAATCATATAATCAGCACCAAAATTCATTCACAGACAAAGACGCAAGCTTAATCGCACTCTCCATTTTTTATTCATACAATCTTTGCATCACCTTGTGTGTGTTCTCTCTGATAAGAGATGTTCCATGTATGCGTTTCCATTCATTGTCTATGTCGTCCATCAGATTTACATTGGGCTCTCTACTATCAGATCTGTCTCTTTCATTTTGCCCAAGAAAACTTTTGTGAGTTTTCCATTCATTATATGTATTATCATTATATAAACCTCTTCCCCTTCTTAGCCAGTACTGATGTCCTACCTCTTCATACACTTGTTCATTCTGCTGGTTATCTCTAGTAGGGGAATGATTTTTATCCATGTCTTTATAATCGACTCCTACAGTGCTTGGTGGTGACCCCTGGAAAAATAATCAGGTTCTATTAGTTTTAATCCAATAATACGACCGCTTATTCACTTATATACAGCCCTAAAACAACAGAACTAATTATTATTTTAATATATAATCACACACCACCAAACCTGTCTAATTCTCAGTACATATTTTACATATTACTACTACTTACATATACAGCCGAATAAGTCTCACTTTCCCCGTAAGCAGCTTCGTTGATGTCTGTCAGCCTAAAGACCTCATACGGCTCTGCCAAGTTGACATCAGCTTGTTCCTGTCTCTGTTGAATATATCAAGATCAGTATAGTAGCAGGGGAGAAAGAATTCCTCACTCCCATATCCTGCATATTGTAAGAGCCATTTAAAAGGCCTAGGGGAACATAGAGCTGATAATCCCATTTTCTAAAGTATCTTTATTTTTTAAACACAACATTACTGACGAATGGGGTGATGCTAGGTAAGATATGATATGAAGAAACCCAGTTCCCCCTTTTTTTTTGTTCAGTTGTGTCATCCTGATGGGTCTAGTATTTGATGTCAAAAAACTTCATAACTTAAAAGGTGTCCAACCAAGAACATCATGCCTCCACTTGGGATACCTTGAAACCTTAAGTAGTAACAACTATCCACCTATCAAAGGAAGATGTATTTAACTGGTCAGAGTTTGTTTGTTTTTGCAACTGTGAAGTCAATTTGGAATAGTTTTTAACCAACTGTGTAATATTTCTGAAAAACACCAGTAGAGATACTGGATCTGATATGGATAGAAGTGTAATGCAATGGGGAGTTCCATGCAATTACCTTCGATAATGACACATGACCACTGGAGGATTAAAAATAAAAAGTAACTCATTCAATGTAAGGCATCTACATTAGTTAACTACTTCGCTAATAACTTAAGTTGCCTGTCATATTATCTAATATTTAGACGGTAAGAAATGGTCAGATTCCACCAAGGTTACCCAATATTTCAAATTCTTGACATGTACTGTAATAAAAGTCTAGCTTTTATGTCCAGCGTAATAAAGCTTTCAACTGAACTTAACAATTATATGAAGCATTACAAAAGAACCAGTTATTATTAGAGAATCCTTTTCATGTCGTTTCCATTTACTAGCACACAACTTATTAGGGCATACGTGGAGGTTCTGGTGGTAGAAGACTCCGCCCTAAACCCTAATAACTGCTCCTTGAATGGGTATATGCAGTGAGTGGGTGCGTGCTTTGACTCTGCCACCTCTTTACAATGGGAATAACAAGATGATCTACATGTATATTCCTCAGGATGACTGGGGTTACCTACTTGTATGTCCTTATAAAAGTTTTTTTAGTATGATTTAAAAAGCAGTTATAGTAACTCAGATCCCCTGCACCTAAAACAAGCTATCCCTTAAACCCTCCTCCTCATTTCCCAATTTTCCACTATTCCAGCAGATCCTTTATAAGCCTACAAAAATAATTAAGTATGACGCCTATGGATCATTAGTATTTTGCACACGTACGTTTTCGAATTGTTCCATTTCTTTCTCTCGCTCTCTGCCCCAATGAGGGTAATTTTCTTTGCCCATAAAAAAAATTTCTCCAAAGCACATATAAAAAATACATCCTCCGTGTTCCCTTACTTGTCATATAAATCAACTAAATGGGGCACAGTGATAGGGGCTGGGTTTCCTCCTCTTCATGTTTGACTCGTGCAAAGGGTCAGGGTGTAAGCTCTAACTTGGCCATCCCCCTTAAAAGTGGAATTGGAGCCTTTGTATGTAAATATAGATTATAACTCTGCAATATATATAGATATTTTTTGTATGTTAATACATGGGTGTCTAGTAATGTAAAAAAATATTTATACAAAATTAGTATGCCAAATATCATAATAATCCACTGGGAAACTTACTATTGTATTTCCATCGTGTATTACCTCACATATTTGGCAGCAATGCCTTCCCCATTCATATCCAACCCACTGAAACTCTGAGAGAGTCAGTAACCGGTCTTTGTACTTATTTACCTATCTTGCCTCCAAGAAAAATATTAGGCAACATGTTTTAAAAGGTCACTCTTCGAGGTCCAGTTGAAAAAGTTGCCTACAGATTTAGGGATAAACTTGTTTTACTGAAATGTAGTCAGTTCAATTTAGCAAAGCTCAGTTATATATTTCTCTGTTAGGAATCACAAAATATTGCTACAGTCTTTGTTTACTTCACATATCAGTTTTCGTCAATTATCTCTATAAATCATATCAATAGTACCTGTACAGATAGCAGTCTGTTGCTCCCCGACAGAGTTGATGGATGAAAGTAGTGATTCAGCCAAATTCATCACAGTGATCTCTTTTGAAAGCTTACAGTTTCACAAAAATATTCACAAATACACAAAGCAAACATTCAGTATCTTTTTTTCACTGGTAAAGATAAATAACATAATTTATTCTAACCTTATTAGCATTCCCTCTGAAAGTTCGAAATCCCCCTCCTGTACCCCTCATTCTCTGGCCCTGAATGCTATAGTTGTGTTTGAAGTTGTCATTCTTGTTTTCGTGGGTATCAAAAGGAACCTGATATTCAACACTGCAATATAATAATTGGATATGTGAAAAACCAAACACGTTATTTTGCTTTATAATGTCAGTACACCTATTCAACAATTGTATTCTTGTCAAACTTATATTTCATCCAAGCTATCTCTTAAAGATGTTTATTTTATACTAGTTGATATAAGTATATATTATTAGTAACTGTGGTATTCCCTGATATATTAATATTAAATTCAGTGCTAAGATAAGAAATATGGATCTGAAATTTTTGAAACCAAGTAAGTTAAAAGCTTTCATATTAACGGAGAAAGAACGAAGACGGAATATTCTCTCAGAAGTGAAACTGATCTCAAACGACACTAATGTATTGAAAATTCTCTGCACGTTTGAGAATGACCTTCCTAAGCAATAGAGTACAATATTTATTTACTACTGAAGTGCATGCAGTTCATGAGAAAAATTACATGCCTTCTAGAAAGACTTGAATCTCTCCCATTAATTCAATTACTGTACATTAAAACAAAAAGTCAAAATCTGAATGCAGACTACATACCTTTTTTGTTGTGTGTAATTACAAGAACCTGAACCAGGAGCTAGTTCTTCAGTTGGTGAACTCGTCCCCATGTGTGATGCAGCATACTGTGGATTCTTAGGCCCTTCCTTCACATACTTAACAGAAGCTTTAAACTTGTGTCTTTGAGTGAGTTTTCTCATAAGCACAGACTCATCATGAACATCGATCTCATCATAAATATTTAGACTTTCTGTAGCTTTAAGAGGTTCTGATGAGAGAAAAATATAAATAATTACTTGGCAACCTCATATATCGCAAGCCTTTATCATACACTATTCAAAATTACCAATGGTATGGAGATTGCTTTGCAGATTTTATATATATATATATATATATATATATATATATATATATATATATATATATATATATATATATATATATATATATATATATATATATATATATATATATATATATATATATCTTTGTATTTCAAACATCATTACAAAAATATTCTTACTTTTATCTATATTTGGGGAAGCATCAACCTCAGAGAATTCAGAGAGTGTGGGCCATTTTAATTCAAGACTCATTAAATCTCTGTCAACTTTGATATGGAGTGCATGTGGACCGCATGTTTTTTTAATCCATGGTAGCAAGTATTTCTCCATCAAACCATACAGGACCCATCTCTGTTATAAGAAAAGTAGTGTTTGAATTTAAACATGCAGTTTATAGTTGTGTAATATTTTATTAACACTGCATGAACTACAAAATAAGTCAGACAGCTATAGATATATTTGCTGTATGCTCCGTTATTAGGCATACCTTAATGGGGTATTTACTGGTTATAATAAAAATAATTATGATGATAAGGAATATACATTATTTATATAACTTGTGTGCAATAGTCATATTTTAGTCTAATGTATATTAGAATCTATTTTTGTCCAGGAGTAGCATGTCAGCAGTGAAAAAGATTCAAATTATTAAACAGTACTTAGGTAATGCAAGAGGAGAATCCAGTAGAGCAGTGGTTATAGAGCTCAACTCGGGAAGTGACAACCTGCATTTGAGTCCACTGTGGGCCATTAGGAATGGTATCCAGCCTTAATTCCCCAGGTTTCACTCTCATTCAAATGGGGTTGAATGGTGACACTAAATAGCAAAAAACTTAGGTGGTGCAAAAAACTTAAACTCCACACATAACAGCCTCCTTGAATTGCCACATACATATCATTCACATTTAACGTTTACCTGTGCCACTCTTTTAATTGAATAAATGTCAAATATATGAATATACACCCTCAGTAAGTAAATGTTAGGGCAACTTTTGTCCGGTTAACAACAAAATATATTAATATTTAATCCAGGGGATGACAAGAAAGCTGAAAGAAAAGTAGCAGTAGAACTGCAACAAATGGCAAGAACTTTCAAGGAAACCAGAATTGGTAGGAGATTTGCAGATGGTGGAGCCTTACAAGCGTCATGATATTCCATTATTAGCAAGCATGCACTATACAACCCAATATGAGATATGAAATTCAAAGCTATATCATCACTTTACATGCAAAATAAGCTTATATATCTTACCTCCCAGACCAGGCACACCAAGCAGCTGATGGAGACTGCAAAAAATATCATTGCTGCAATGAAAGAGTCAGGGAAAGCATAGAAATTCAAGAGTTCAGTCATCCAATCTCCACGGTCGAAATTGACAAACAGACAGAAGATTACTGAAAGGACCAAGTAAGGTGACAGCATATCTGAAAAAAAAGGAAACAACAAATGAGAATAAAGACAAGAGTCTAGAAATTTATGAACTCTCCTTAATGCTCATTAATAAAATATGTAATGATGTAGCGCTAGAAATTACGTCAGATTTCTTTTCACACAAGAAGCTAATTATATAATTCCTCAGGTAGCAACTCTAATGAGTCTGTGTATTGGCCAACTTGCAATAGATCCCAAAACACCTGACAAAATTAAACAAAACATAGTACTCCAAAGTAATGATAATGATTTTTGTAAAGTAACTACCTAGCTGTCTTGATCAACATCAGTGAGTTACAGCAAGCAATCACAATGTGATCAGAGTAATCCATGAAATCTGGGAGGCCAGGTAAAGAAACTTAAACATTCTCTAAATATGGCGTGAATAAAGGTATGGTGATCATAATACATTGTTGTTCCCAAATATGCTTGGTCGAACAGCTCAGACTCTTTAATGAAGGTCAATGCCGATTGCAGTGGTGTTGTTGGTATACGTGGCTGTAAGCTGTGCAATCTTACATGTGTGTGCTTATATGAGGTGATGTGTTACATCCTGGACATGCATCACTGATGGAATCAACCAGCATCTTCTGATAGCTCAGATGTGTTAGGTGATGCCCACATGGCAGCCTGGCCAAGTGGACTCTTTTGTCTTAACAGGGAAGAGAGAATTTGGAACGATGTATATCGGAGGGTTGCTTGTCATCGAGAGACAGGATGGAATGGCAAATTACCTGAGTATGGAAGTATTTGCCTAGGGTGGCTTAGAGAGGGTGAGTGAGAAGAGATGACAATATTTGTATGAAATATTGTGTGTTAGCTGTTGTTTTATTGTTTCATGGTGTGTGTGGTATTCTGCCATGTAACGTCGTGGGAGGGCCGTGAGCAGACAGAGTGTGTAGTGGGAGGGCCGTGCGCAGACAGAACGTTGTAAGCCAAAGTGTTGAAAGACAAAATGTCGAAGATTTAGGTTAAGTTAGGTTAGGTTAGATTCTTTCGACACTTTGACCTTCAACATTTTGTCTTTCAACAATATGGCTTTTGACACTGTCCTACTACCGGGAGGACTTGGTTAGTGGATGGTGCTGAGAGAAGTTATGTGCCCTTCATGGTATGATAGTCTCTGACATTTAAGACTGTGGTCTCTTGGTGCAAGTGGTTTGAAGGTGTAGTAGCTGTACAGCCTGTGATTATTTTTAGTGCTTTATTTTGCATAGTCTGTAGGGTGTTGTGGTGTGGTGTGGTTAAAAGCCAAAACGGGGCTTGCATATTCCATCACTACACGTATGCATTGTTTGTAATTACCTAATTGTCTTTACGGGAAAGAGCCTCAAGCTCGAAACTTCCCGTCTCCTGGTCGGTTCCATTTTGTGCTTAGTAATACTTATCATACTTGTCCTTAAAAATATGGATTGAGCTAGCAGAAGTACTTCCTCGCTTAGCAAATCCAATTATCAACTACTCTTACATTCAAAAAGTACTTCCCTACATCCTGCAAAGAAGTTTTCTTACGAAGCTTCAAACTATGACCTCTACTTCTAGTGACAACCATATCAAAATATCAATCCCTATCCACTCTGTCATAACCATATAGGAATTTTAAAACCGTCACCATATCCCCCCTAATTCTTCTAAATTCACGTGATGGTAACTCTAATTTGCTCAGCTTCTCCTCATAACTGAGATTGCGTATTTCCGGTACCAGTTTCGTGGCATGTCTTTGAACTTTTTCAAGCTTAACTACGTGTTTTTTCAAGTGTGGATTCCAAAAGGGGGCTGCTATGCAATCTTTGACCTCACCTAGGTTACATAAATATTTCTGAACATTTCCATGTCCATGTGTCTGAAGGCTACCCTTATATTTCCTAAGCAAGCACAAGCTGTCCTTACTATGCCATTTACATGCATTTCTGGAGACATCTACCAGTATGTTTACTCCAAGATCTCTCTCATTCTCCGTCTCTTGAAGTTTTGCTCTCGCAATTAAGTATCCTAGATCTCTCTCATTCTCTGTCTCTTGAAGCTCTGCTCCTGCCACTGAATATTCAAGCTTACACCTTCTCGCACTTGTACCCATTCTCATTACCTTACATTTAGAAGTATTGAATTTTATTTGCCACTTTTCTAACCACTCATGCAGACTAGATATGTCTTCCTGAAGTTCTCTACCATTGTTCTCATCTCTTACTTTGTTCACATACTTTGCATTAACTGCAAACATATTCATGAATTAATTTACAGACTCCGGTAGATCATTTACATATACAAAACAAGGAACAAGAGTGGCTCTAAAACTGAACCATGTGGAACTACACTACTAACTCTTCTCCATTCAGACACAGTGTCTTACTCTAAGCCTCTGTTCCCTTCCTTCTAAGTAAGTTTTTATCCATTCCAAGACATTTCCACCAATTCTCACCATTGCTTGCAGCTTCCTAATAAGTCTCCCATTTGGGACCATGTCAAATGCTTTCTGGAAGTCTAGGAATATGCAATCTGCCCAGCCCTCTCTTTCCTGCATGATTCGATTTACCTCATCATAAAATTATAATAAGTATGTTACTGTTGATCAACCTTCTCTGAAGACATGTTGTCTCACTGACAAAAAGTTGAAGGATTCCAAGTGAAGAGAGATATGTTTCCTTAGTAGTTTCTCCATAACTTTACAAATCATGTTGGGCAAGGAAACAGGTCTATAGTTTAGATATGTATCCCTCCTTACCTTTATGAAGATAGGTACAACGTTTGCTTGTTGCAGTTGTTTATTAGTTGTATAAGAATGTTGTATGGGCAAGTGCCCTGCAGGTATTATGTCTTGGAGACAATTTGTTTTTGATGTTTGTGATATGTTGTTTGAATGACATTGACGTGTTGTATGTTGTAACAAGGATTTTAGGTGTAATTACCTATTGTTCTTACGGGAAAGAGCCCCATGCTCGTAACTCCCTGTCTCCTGGTCGGTTCCATTTTTGTACTCGGTGATCCTTACCATATCTTTCCTTAAAACTATGGATTGAGAGAGCATTAACTACCTCTTAGCTTAGCGAATTCCAATGATCAACTACTCTTACACTCAAAAAGTACTTTCTTACATTCTGCAAAGAAGTTTTCTCCCGAGGCTTCAAATAATGACCTCTCATTCTTCTAGCTACGAGTGATGGTAAGTCTGATTCCCTCAGCCTCTCCTCATGATTGAGGTTGCATATTTCTGGCACAAGTTTCGTGGCATGTCTCTGAGCTTTTTCCAGCTTATTTATGTGCTTTTTCAAGTGTGGTTTCCAAACGAAAGGGCTGCATATTCAAGCTTTGGACTCACATAAGTTACATAAATATTTCTGAGCATTTCCTTGCCCATGTGTCTGAAGGCTACCCTTACATATGCTAAGAAAGCAATGGTTGGCCTTGCTATGGCATTTATATGCCTTTCCAGAGATATATCTACCAGTATGTTTACTCCTAGATCTCTCTTATTCTCTGTGTCTTGAAGTTTTGCTCCTGCCATTGAGTAGTCAAGCTTGGGTCTTCTTGCACTTGTACCCATTCTCATTACCTTACATTTAGAAGTATTGAATTTCAGTAACCATTTTCTGACCACTCATGCAGACTAATTAGGTCTTCCTGAAGTTCTCTACCATTGTTCTCGTCTCTTACTTTTTTCACACTCTTTGCATCATCTGCAAACATATTCATGAATGAATTTACAGACTTTGGTAGGTCATTTACATATACAAGAAACAAGAGTGCCCCTAACACTGAACCCTGTGGAACTCCGCTACTAACTCTTCTCCATTCAGACACTGAGTGTCTTACTCTAAGTCTCTGTTCCCTTCCTTCTAAGTATGTTTTTATCCATTCCAAGACATTTCCACCTATTCTCGCCATTACTTGCAGCTCATTAATAAGTGTCCCATGTGGGACCGTGTCAAATGCTTTCTGGAAGTCTGGGAATATGCTATCTGCCCAGCCCTCTCTTTCCTGTAAGATTCGACTTACTTCATCATAAAATTCTAATAAGTATGTTACTTTGGATATGCCTTCTCTGAAGCTATGTTTTATCACTGACAAAAAGTTGAAGGATTCCAAGTGAAGAGAGATGTGTTTTCTTAGTAGTTTCTCCATAACTTTGCAAACTATGCTGGTCAAGGAAACAGGCCTATAGTTTAGAGTTGTATCCCTCCCTCTCTTTTTGAAGATGGGTACTTCAGTTGCTTGTTCTCAGCATCTTGGAATCTCCCCAATTTCCAGTGACTTTGAAATATGATGCATATCACCAACGATATTGGTTAAGCGCATTTCCTAAGTACATAAGGGAATATATCATCAGGACCTGCAGCTTTATGGGCACTTAACTCCATCAACGCTTTGCATACCTCTGTGGGTGAAAAGATAATGTTCTCTAATACTGGCCCACTAACTCCTATCTCTGCTAACGTTATGTTTCCTTCAATCCTCTAGTTGAAGCCAACCTATTGAATTTTGGCAGAAGGATGTAATATATAATAAAAAAAAACTATACTTACAGTTGGTATAAATTCGTGCTCTATATGGAGAGCTGTGAGAATAAACGATAACCCCTATATTGAAGGCATGGAAGTTAACCAGCATTAATGCAGTGTTTTCATAGCTTGGTACAGGAGGCAAAATCTTGCCATTATATTCAACTGGCTCAAACCTGATGTGGAAATAGATAAAATGGAAAGTCATTGCAGTTTAAAGAAAGCATATGATTTCACATGTTAAATCAATAACTCTTCTGGAAAGTTTCTGCAATTAAATGAGATCATCACTCATAGCTAAATCGAAAAGCATGTTCATTACCTTTCAAAAGAAAACTAAGGCATGTACTTCAGGCTGGCAGAGTAAAACAGGTTTAAAATTCTAAGTCCACATTACGGATTTGTTGGATATTTGAATTTTTGACTGATGTGAGAAGATTTTCACTCTTGATGCATATTTGGTATATAGATTTATATGTAAACTGACACTTGGCCAATGGACATTTTCCTGGACGAACAATTCTCTAAACAGATAATGTTAAAGTTTGGATCGGTTACGTTAAGGGTGAAGTGTTCACTGAGACAAATGTCTGTCACTGAAGTATGCATCTAACCAACTACCCAACAGTCAGTCAGTAACATGTCTATCTGGAAAAGTGCATAATTGCCTGTTAGTAAAATGCAAGTCTGGCTAAGTGTCCATTGGTGATCAATCCATCGGCTAAGTGATCGAGAACTGAAAAGTATGTAAGTTTGTAAACTGACTCTAATTGGGCAAACGTAATTATCTTTGAATTCTGCTCATCCAAAGTCACATATATATTAAACAAAACACTTACCAAGGTTGGCTTTCAACATAATTGAGCACACACCAATATGTAAGTGTCTGGAATGCCAAAAAAGATAATATAGAAAGAGCAGGAAGGGGACTCAGAATTCGTTTTGTTGGACGTCTAGGAACAAGATACGAAGCAGCCCCTGTAATTCCTATGACCAGACCTGGTATGGTTCCCAAAAGCAAATCCATAATAAGATATTGTCTGTCTGTGGGCATCGTATTTACCTAACAGGAGAGATAAAAAACAATTAAAGATTTTAAGACAGGTATTACCATTATTAAAAATTAAAAACTGACCAATTAGAAAGTCTAAGACAATATATCTTATTCTCTATTATTATCCTCGTTCATTTAGCAAAAGACAAAATGAGTCTCTTACGTAAGTTAAACAAAATACATGCTACCATGCGAATTTGAGCAGCAAACTTACCGAAAACTGGAAAAGGACGCAGATAAGGCTGCTGAAGCACATGGATACATTGTACTTAAAGGCAGTGAAAAGAGAAACTAGTGCAGCTCTTCCTTCACGTATCAGGATAGGTACACATTGCACATCAAATGACGTTGACGTAAATGGAGCAGCAACTGAAGCTTCAGATGATGACAGCGATATTCCACAATTTGCTACCTTCAGAGCTCCACAATCATTGCAGCCATCACCGCACATGGCCACCTGATGACTGTTGGTGATACGGTTGTGAATGTTTTTTAAAAATTGCATATATAACTGCATGGTGTATAGCATATATATTCAAATGAATATTAAAATATGAGAACTTGGGAGAAAACTGACATTTGTGAACAACTACAGTCTGTAACTATCAACAACAGCAGAAAAGGAAACATGTACATGTTAGCATTTTAGTTAATCTTATAAATTTTATTTATGTAATACACTAATTTTAAATGTTTACAAGGAAGAGTTCCAAATTAAAATTACTTCTCGTACTCTCCTTTATGAAAAGAGTTAATGCATTACCCCAAATCTCTTAGCGTTTCCACAACTGTAACTTTCTGATCCGGCTTCATTCTTGCAAAAATCTTTCCCTTATGGATGAGACGAGAAAAGAGATTTCTATCTTGTCCTCGGTATATCAAATCAAAGGAGGGTCCATCAACAGCCAAAACATAATCGTCATTGCGGACAGACACTGTCTTTTCCTAAAATAACGAAGCTGAATGTACATTATTTTGACTTCGATATCTTTTCCAGACTTTAAAACATGTAAGTAAACACTGGCTTATTGTTTTATGGGATGGATAAATATAACTATGATGCTTTTTTGCATTATCATATCATATTCAGGCACAAATGTGTGCCTAAATATGAACAAAGAAGAGATATGTGGATGTAGGGAGGGAGGACAATGAGGGTGTGTGGTGTGACAGAGGAGGACACAAGGGATAGGGTATTATGGAGACCATTGATCCACTGTGGCGACCCCTGAAAGGAGAAGCCGGAAGGTTTGATGATGATTCAGGCACAAATTTGTGTAATATTCTATGTTCGAAAAAGTTGAAATTTATCAAGTGATACATCATATCTCTATAAGCCAGCTGGGTGGCCATAACTGTGGCAAAAAAAGTAACATAATTTCAAATTAACTCACTAAAGCTTTCCTTCTATGCCAACTGTTTTGTAGTAAGATAAAATTTCAAGGAAAGAGGAAGTTTTTTTCCTTGTTCTCTATCCCTTTTAGTTGCTTCTTTCGACATGAAGGGAATACGAGAGTGGATTTAATATTATAAGTAATATATTAATTATTCAATTTTATGTAGAGTAAATCCTGACATACGGGAAAACTAATGACAAATTATCTACAAGAAATAATATATCAGTGAGGAAGACACAGTTTTCTTCTCACATAATATATATATATATATATATATATATATATATATATATATATATATATATATATATATATATATATATATATATATATATATATATATATATATATATATATATATATATATATATATATATATATATATATATATATATATATATATATATATATATATATATATATATATATATATATATATATATATATATATATATATATATATATATATATATATATATATATATATATAATATATATATATATATATATATATATATATATATATATATATATATATTTATATATATATATACAGTGGTCCCCCACTGTATCGCGTTTCTTGGTTTGCGTTTTCACTGCATCGCGGTTTTTTTTTGGCAAATTTTTATTGTAAAATACCTATGTACATGAGTATGTCATGTAATTACCACTTCATTCACCGTAATTTTATCTATCACTTTCATATAAATTTACGTTGCATGCTGTTATTTATGAAGTAAAGGGTGTTTGTTAAGTACAGGGAGGGTATATACAGTGTAAACGTAAAAATAAATTAAAATATCTATGTACATATTGGCTGTTCCTACTTCGCGGTTTTCCTGTCTCGCGCCGGGTCCCGGAACCGAACTACCGCGATAATGGGGGGATTACTGTATATATATATATATATATATATATATATATATATATATATATATATATATACAGTAACCCCTCGTTCATCGCGGGGTTCGGTTCTGGGACCAGCCGCGATAGGTGAATTTCCGCGCAGTAGGAACACCTAAAAAAAAAAAAATCTTTTAAAGATAATCATGACACCAGGACGGGCCAAAATTTATAAAATAAAACAGCCTTTATCAGGCTGTAAAAAGAAACAGAGATACAGAGATGGAGAGTGTAATGACCTGTCAGATGTGAAGGGATTATAAAAGATGTGTAATGAATATCCACTTCTCTGCTGGGTTTTAATATACCTCTGCATTACTTTCGTGATGTCTATTCCAAAAATTCTCCTTAGATCTTATTATTATTATTATTATTATTATTATTATTATTATTATTATTATTATTATTATTATTATTATTATTATTATTATTGGCAACAATAATTTTCCTTTTATGATAATTGTGGAGATTATTATCATTATTATTATTATTATTATTATTATTATTATTATTATTATTATTATTATTATTATTATTATTATTACAAATTTGTAATTAAACCATTATTTTTGCAATAAATAATTTAGTTTTGGTTGAATGACCAAGAGTTAATTACATATGTTTCTCTCTCTCTCTCTCTCTCTCTCTCTCTCTCTCTCTCTCTCTCTCTCTCTCTCTCTCTCTCTCTCTCTCTCTCTCTCTCTCTCTCTCTCTCTCTCTCTCTCTCTCTCTCTCTCTCTCTCTCTCTCTCTCTCTCTCTCTCTCTCTCTCCAACATTCTATTCTACCCAACCCCCCACACTCTCTTTGTCCCAGCCTACTAGGGAGGAGCACTGTACACAGTTTTCAAAGTAAATAAACCAACAGATAATAATGAGCCCTTAATAATAATAATAATAATAATAATAATAATAATAATAATAATAATAATAATAATAATAATAATAATAATAATAATAATAAAAGTAATAATAAAAGTAATAATAATAATAATAATAATAATAATAATAATAATAATAATAATAATAATAATAATAATAATAATAATAATAATAATAATAATAATAATAATAATAATAATAATAATAATAATAATAATAATAATAATAATAATAATAATAATAATAATAATAATAATAATAATAATAATAATAATAATAATAATAATAATAAGATCTAAGGAGAATTATTGGAATAGACGTCATGAAAGTAATACAGAAGTATATTAAAACCCAGCAGAAAACTGGATATTCATTACACATCTTTTATAATCCCTTCACATCTGACAGGTCATTACACTCTCCATCTCTGTTTCTCTTTACAGCCTGATAAAGGCCGTTTTATTTTAACATTTCTGGCATGTCCTGGTGTCACAATAATATTTAAATTTTATTTTACTTTTTATTAATTTTTTTATTTATTCATTTATTTATTTTTATTTGCCAAAAAAATCTGCGATGCACTGAATTCGCGATAGGTGAACCGCGAAATAGCGAGGGATATATATATATATATATATATATATATATATATATATATATATATATATATATATATATATATATATACATATATATATATACATATATATATATATATATACATATATATATATACATATATATATATATATATATATATATATATATATATATATATATATATATATATATATATATATATATATATATATATATATATATATATATATATATATATATATATATATATATATATATATATATATATATATATATATATATATATATATATATATATATATATATATACATATATATATATATATATATATATATATATATATATATATACATATATATATATATATATATATATATATATATATATATATATATATATATATATATATATATATATATACCGAAGCTCCTCTACTTACAAACCACCGAGTTACGTACATTCACAGCTATTCACAAGCCATCATGTATTTTAACTCTGACTCAGCCATTACCCCCGCCCCTTATAAGGGGATTTTGGTTTTCTTATATTAAGAGTAAACTCACACAGTACACAAGGGATCTCATTATCCAAAATACTGAAATTTTTGGCCAACTGTGCTTGTAACTAGTAAAATAATTATGACATTAAAACAAATCCCACATAAATATACATATAGAATAATTTCAAATAAAAGGTAGAAAACGCAAAATAAAACAATCATGAGGGATACTAGGACGTTCCTAATAAAATTTTACTGTTAACATTCCTACCTTATCTTGAAAGCTATTTATCTGGTCCAGATCATAAAAGTCAACTTTTAAGTGTTGTGCTGCAATGGATGAGGCAGAGACATTTTGAGCTTTTACCAGAAGTACTTGCTGACTGGGGGATATCAACTCACTCTCTCTGGCCACACTTAGAGCTGTTAGTAAACTGTCACCTAAAAATAATTACAAGTATTAATTTTTTATAGATCTCTCTTAATTACATACCTTGCCTAGTGTAAAGATGGTATGTTATAAGTTGTAATCACTATGTAATATAAATAAGATATAGCAACAAGAAGGGGCTCCATCCTTATTTTTACTCGGCCACAGATTCCAATCCTTTTTATTGTCAAAAGACCATATAAAGTATGATCAAAACCTGTACTACCAGTAATAGATGCCTAACTGACTGTTTTTCTCATACTATATCGAAAAAATTTACATATTCATGCAACTGAAAATTTATACCATAAACTCAATAAGTATACCAGTCTTCAAAAGTACATTCAAATAAAAAAAAATCATATTTTTTTCACTCAAGAAAACAGCCTTGCTGAGAGAATATTTCTTCCATTTACAAAGCTTTCCCCAACCAGTGTCGGAAGAATGGCTACAACCAAAGAAAGATATAACTGTTTGCTGTTTTATGTGTCACTATTAATCTCCATTAAAGGGGGACAGAAATAGGTTGGAGCTGGGGGAATTGGGGCTGGATGCTCTTCTTAACGCCCTATGGTGGGCCCTATCACGGGTATGTCACTTCCCTAGTTAAGTGCTATGACAACTATGATACAGCAGTACCCAAAAGGAAATTATTACAAAACTAATGTCCATTTAAGTCTGTCTAATCATAATAATATGCTGACACTCATGACTAAGCGGCCACAAGCAGTGAAGAAGACCTAGTAAATAACATATAAAAATAAGAAAAGGTTCCATGTATGTTAAGTTTGGATAACGCTCCATATTTTAAGTATTCTACACATGAAATACCAAAATAAGTAATTATATCCATCCTTCAAAAACCTACATGCCTTACCTGTAATCATAACAGTAGAAATATCAGCACTATGAAGGGTAGAAATAACGGAGGCCGTTCCAGCCTTTACCCTGTTTTGAAGAACAACAAAACCCAAAAATTTTGCGCCAGATTCCAGTTTCTCTCGAGAACTACGCTCTATCTGTAAAACACCTAAAATTTACACTGGTTTTCTTACTAATATATCTTTTAATGTACACTCTAATGCACATTTATCAGATAGCATATTATAGGGTAAGGGTTATACAGATTTCCTGACTACAAAATAGAAATCTAAATTTACTTTTTGCAATGATCTGATTTGAAAGAGTTGTCACTTTAAGAATATTCAAAAGGCCAAGTACAGAGCCTGTTGTATCTATGCATCTCTTTAAATGATAAGGTCATACAAGTAAGCTATAAAATGTTATTACCTTTTCCCACGTAAATGTGTTAGGCAGAGACTTGCCAGCAATGGCAACTACTCTCAAGCCTTGGCCTGTATACCAGTCAAGAGCAGCATCCATAAGATTGGGTACTGTAGATTATATAGTAAACCATAATTACTTCAATTTAACATGAAACTTCTTAAACAATGTAAAAACATAATATACAGGCTTTTATATTACCCTGTGTAATACCCTAGGACTGATTGACTTAATAAAATGGCAAAGTATATATTCTATACACATGATACTCATATCTCACATAAGCTATCGTGGAGACAACAGTTACTGCATTAGTGCTACAGAACTTCACTATGTAGTGTTTTGTCTAACTTCACTTCATTTAATAGATTTCTTTTCAGAGAGATAACATATTCAAATAGGTACAACAAATATGGGGAGTATTTTTCCCCCCAATCTCAAAGACTTATCATTGTATTTTTTCAAAGGAGAATGGGACTATGATAACAAAGTGGTTTGAGTGTTCAGCTCAGAAATTGATGGGTCTATATTTGAGCCCAGCACAGAGTGCAAGGAAGGGCATCCAGCCTTAATTCACCTGATGCAATCTTTCTGTGTTCACCTCCATAATTGGGATAAGTAATGATGCATTAAATGTAAAAATATATTCAAAGGATATTCCACGAGCTGGGTGACCACGCATGCACACAGCACAGAATTCAGTAGGCTGGGTATCAACATGCCTTATGTATCCTTGCCTCCTCTGCTGTTTATTTCTGAGCAAGCTAAAAAAGCAGGGAGAGACTGCTACACTACAACAGATCCATTCCAGCTGCCTGTTGCAACACAAGACTTTTTGTTTTCACGTTTTGTGTCAATATTAATCCCCATTCAAATTGCGTTGGGCACAGACAGGGTGGAGTTGGGGAATTAAGGCAAGATACCCTTCCTTATACCCCATAGTTGCTCGTACACGAGATCGTCACTTCCCGAGTTGAGTGCCCTAACTTTCGTGATATCCCGTCCTCTCTTTCAACAAAAGAGGAATTGCAAGACGGAATTCTTTCTCCCAATTGCTTTATTCTACCAGACTTAACAGAGTGGCAAAACAACAAAGGAAACAAAAACACTATAATAAAACAGGGAAAACATGCATTTTCTAATCATAATCATTCAGTCAATAAGTCAAAAACACAATATAAAGTAAGTTAGGCAGAGCCCATGCATAAGTAAAGTTCGAAAATGGGCTTCAGATTTTCCCCTCTTCACTCTGATCTCTCCATACATACTTGGTATCACTCTTTAAGAAATTGTCAAGATGATTTTTATATAACTGAATGAATTCATTCAAAATCTTGCACACTACTCACCCTCTTGGATGTCAAGGCCTCTCCTGTAATAATGCCCCTTCCTTCACAATCAGCAAGATAGAGAGTAAAGAATAAATAAAAATGGAAAAGGTGAAAATCATAATCACTTGCACATTATAAAGGCCAAACATGACTAATCCCATTCCTTGGTATCTTACAAATGCGGTTATTTTCTACACTGGTCCATGTCACCTCATTATATTCTATGCATCCCTCTCGTTCTCCTAGAAATTTAATCTTTCAAGCAAGGAGCCTCATTGACATTTTCCCTATACCTTTAAGATCTAACATACAAAACAGCATATATTTACCTATATATCCACAACTATAAAATAATACACCAAACCAATAACTCTTTTATATTCCACATACATAAATAACGTCATATTCAACTCAGAGCCATATTCAATTTGCATTCCAATGTTAGTGAGTGAATCCCATGCTACTCAGCTATTTGTGCAAAACCAGATTATGTGGTGGTTGGGCATTGCTGAAAATATAATAAACAAATAAAGAAAAGCATGTTGTATTCGCTGTTCCCTAAACAGCTTTGTCTAACAGCCCCGTGTCATTAAGGAAGATCAATGTGCTTTCCATAAGAGCTCTCAGGCAATGCATGATGTGTTTCTGATATATGTGGATGAGTGTGATGCAGTCTCCTGTAAAATGTTTCTTGAGTTGTTTTCAATGTCTCTAGCTAGAACGAATATCTGAGAAACAATTGAAGGAGAGTCACTTCTCAGTTAAGAAAAAATTGTGTTATTGTGCATGTCGTGTGGAGAGATGAGGTCATCTCCCAGTGACCAGAGTTTTTCCTAGGTTCTCGTGCCCCATGAAAGGCAGGGCTTGACTATGGTAGTCTGACCTCTTTTGCTGCTCTTCTTTTGAGTAGCAGCTCCAGAGGGTGGACCTACACCTAAGATGCTGCAACTCCAGGTCCAGAAGATCATGTAAACAAAATTTATTTAACCATACCTGTATCTTTCTCGCATAATGCAGCAATCTTTTCTGGAGCACCTTTTATGTAGACTTCGAAGTCAGTTGAATTTTTGTTTCTAGTAATTACTGTCATTCTCTGTTCATTTGATTCAAATGGAAATGTTTTGAGGATGGCCATTTCCTGCTGATGTGAATCTTGGCCTTCTCTAGGTTTTGACTGAACCAGCAATGGTGTTATCATACCATAATCTTGGTTGATGACTGATTCGCATTCTATAAGAGTCTGTGAGAGAATTATATAGATAAAGACTTCATATTCCATATAATAATTGTTAACAATATTTCAAATACATCCTATGATTACAGTCTGGTAAGTAATTTACTTTATTTTTTTATAAAACTAAGTACAGAGTAATATATCAATAAAAATAATCTAATGCTACCTTATGTAAATACTGTACCCATATACAAATAGCGGAGGAGAGAGAGCACTCACTTATACACCAGTTCCTATATTAGTACTTGTAAAAGTTATTAATATTACACTAAAAAGGAATATTATTATCATTATTAGCCAAGCAACAAGTCCACCTGGAAAAAGTCTATGCTATAAACAAGATGGCTCCAGCAAGGGAAGCAAATTGGATAAGGAAAGGAAAAAGAAATGATAATATTATAAAAAAAAAAATAGTACAGTTCAGTATTGCCTAGCGTTAACTTTTGAACTTGCTGCCCACTTGGTGCCATTTAACATTTGTCACTGAGATCATATGTCTTCAAAGAAGACAGGCCTACATTGACAAACCCTCTATAGCTTTGAGATGAAATGAACCTCATCTTACAAGAAATGCATGACTGGAGTGATTACATATGACCAGATATTCAAAATGAAGGTGATGCAGTTCCACATAAGAAACTTATTAGGAATCTGCAGAATCGTAGGGAGTAAGGTTCTACAATTATCAGGGTTTAGGCCACTGCTGTCCTCTATAAGTTTAGAGGGTGGTACATAAGCTTTCATCTGGGGGGGCCGTAAAAACGAGTAATAGCACAGAGCAATATAACTGCATTAAAGTGTTACTGAAAGAACAGAAAATCTATTACACCCTCACTATTTAGTGTGGACACCTCGCACATCTCGCACAATCTGCAGACTTGAAGGGTATGATCAGAGTAGGTACTCAGAGATCAGTGTTGAACTCAAGATACTCCAGCACTGCTTTTGGATGTCTCAAAAGACATCTTATCCTCTGCTTTGTCTCTTAGGAATGCTCCAATGTAATTGGCGGGAGTGAGGTCAGGTGAATTTCCAGAGAATTCACTTAGATAAAAAAAAAAAAGATAAATCCCAGGGTCGTTCATCAGATATTGCATCTCAATTGCATGAATGCATGGAGCACTGTCGTGGCGAAAACAAACTTTGTCAGGATAAAACACGTTTTCAGACTCTTTCAAGAACACGATCACCAAACCTTCGAAATGTTTTTGAGAAAGTAAGCTCCTGTCCTTTTCTATCCCTCTTTCTTGATTACCCACAGGAGGAACTTCACATTGAAGCACAAAAAAATTCTGATGCAACTTGGAGCCTGACATATTTCATGGCATACTTTGATATCTTCATTCTCTACCCCCATTCAATGCCTAGATTCTGTCACTCTGAAAATTAGAACACCAAACGATCCAGACAAAGAATTTGTCACTTGGGCAGAGGTGCATGAATTATTTATCTTCCCACTGCAACAAATAGTCACAAAACCGAAGTAAATTCTAAGCAATTACAGGGGATTTTAAGGGCTTATTGAATGAGAAAAGAAATCACAAGCAGTACTGACAAACAAACTGCCAATACACAATCTTCTCTTGGTGCTCACAGTTCTTTTGCAATACACCTGCATTGCTTCATCAATGCTTTCAGCATGATTCTGCGATGACATTTTCGCTCTTTTGGGGAGAGATTTGTGGTGCATTGAAGCCAAAGCTTGTGTGGATATTGCTATATCCATTTTTCCAATTGTCAGTAACACAACACTCACTTTGATCCAATTTTTTGGCGATCAACTTTCGAGAAATAAAGTTAGCTTCAGTTTCCATGGCTTTATGGTAGTCAATTTCTGGTATTTAGCCAATAACACAAATAGCTTCACTGTCTCCAAATCTAAAGGCCATAGGGGAAAGCAAATCAGCAAATTATATCTGGAAAACAGTGCAGAGCAAAGTTAGAAGCTTAAAAATGGACAATGCAAACTTTCTCCCTGACTCCCTAGCAAAAGGTTATATACCACCCTGTATTGATCTTCAAAGGTTGTAAATGCAATTTTCATTATATTTTCAGACAATGCAAAAACAAAAGCAAAAATGAGAAACGTATATAGTGGCAACAAACTTCAAGAAGATATTAATAATCTACAAGATGGAAAAAAAAAAGAGGTTAATGAGGATCAGTACTTCAAAATGTAAATGACACTGGCGAGAGCATAAAAGTACCCACATTCCATTATTCATCATGAAATCTGAGAGTGAGTGATTTGTCTCCATAAATACATATATATGGTAGAGTAAAATCAGTGCATACTTTATTGGCAAGCATATTGATGACTTCACACATATGGACAAAGAAATTTTTAAAGGTATTTACATGAATTTGTGAGACTTGAACTTGAATATGTAGTACTCCCCTTGTATCTGCACTCTTATATATATATATATATATATATATATATATATATATATATATATATATATATATATATATATATATATATATATATATACTATATATATATATATATATATATATATATATATTAGCAAGCTGCAAATTGTTCTGAGATATGCTACAAAGATGATGCCCGATAAACGAGATCACAGCTATGAAGGGAGGTTGATGTAGTTTTATTTATCGCCCCTTGAAACCAGAAAAATAAGCAAAATGGAACAATTGGGAACTTGATGATCAGACATCCAAATTTTTGGCAACTAGAAAATATTGTTCAATTCATCATCAATAATTAAAACAGTTCTCTACAGTACTTGTAATGCCAAATTATTTGAAAATAAACGCTCAGACCAATAAATTACTAGTCAATTTGTACTGTGGCGATATTTTGTTTATTTGGTAATTATAAGGATTGCTCCTCAGGTGTACGATAGCGTTTATTCTCTTAAATCTGAGAAATGTTTCACGTATTCTTTTAATTATATCTCTACACTAATTTAGTTGCTGCAGTGATTATGTTCAACTAATAATCGTTCATACGATGCAAATTATATCTCTACACTTTTTAGTTACTGCAGTGATTATGTTCAACTAATAATCGTTCATATGATGCAAAGTGGATCCTTGTTCCCTAGCCAAGGAGACAGAAGGAAATGAAGGGTTAGATGAAAACAACTAATACACTATGGGAGGAAGTGGTCGCGAAATTCCTTGTTGAATAGAACCTAGCAATCACACCCAAATAATAATAATAATAATAATAATAATAATAATAATAATAATAATAAGTAATAATGATATTAATAATAATAATAATAATAATTATTATAATAATAGATAATTAATAATAATAATAATAGATATTAATAATAATAATAATAATAATAATAATAATAATAATAATAATAATAATAATAATAGATAATATACAAATTACTGTACTGCTGTTATTATTATTATTATTATTATTATTATTATTATTATTATTATTATTATTATTATTATTATTTAATCACAATGACACCATATACCATTGAGTCCAGCGAGAGACCAGATCTAAACAAAATATGGAAGAAAAGAGGGCTTTAGCACACCCAGTTCATCTTCACGCCTGCGGTAAGCTGCTTTGTAGCAAGAAATATATAATTCAGGGGGAGAGCATTATCAGTCATCCATTTAATCGGCACAGGACTTAGAAGGCTTCCTGGTTTCTGGTAACAGTGACAGAAGGGGCAATCTAATTTTTCTGTAATCTCCATGAACTGTTCCCTTGGCCCCCATCGAAAACATATAGCCTGTAAAAAGACCTCGCCAACTTGAACGCTTGGGAGAAACTATTATTTCAGTTTATTTTTTGAGAGCAATTCCATTCTGGTTTGGCTACACAAAAACTGGATAGTGAGACTCTTGACAATATGCATGGAAACTAACAAATAAATAATAATAATAATAATAATAATAATAATATAATAATAATAATAATAATAATAATAATAATAATAATAATAATAATAATAATAATAATAATAATAATAATAATAATAATAATAATAATAGTTTTTTTGTTCCGGTTTTACGTCACGGACTCCCTTTTCAACCAAGGGCTAGGATGGTTGCCTTCTTGCGAAAGACTTGTTTTGGCACATGTAATCGTTACCCTGAGTACATGCCCTTGCTAACCTCAGACCGTGATGGGGTGCGAACCCTCGACCTGACGCCTCCAGTTGAGGACACTACCGCTTGAGCCACGGTGACTACAATAATAGATAATAACAATGATAATAATAAGTCCACGACTTTGAGGCGTCAGGTCGAGGGTTCGCGCCCCTTCGCGGTCTGAGGTTAGCAAGGGCATGCACCCAGGGTAAAGATTATATCTGCCAAAACAAGTCCTTCGCAAGAAGGCAACCGTCCTATCCCTTAATAGAAAAGGGAGTCCGTGACGTAAAACCGGCATCATAATAATAATAATAATAATAATAATAATAATAATAATAATAATAATAATAATAATAATAATAATAATAATAATAATAATAATAATAATAATAATAATAATAATAATAATAATAATAATAATAATAATAATAATAATAATAATAATATTTTTTCTCATCCATAAGCTGCATTATCCCACTGAGATCATGAGGATGGCCACAATTGTAACAAATGAACTGCAGTAGCAGGCCCTCAATACATCCTACACCATCATATTCTGTCAATTATTTTGTGGCGGGGTAAAAAAAACTCAAAAGAAGGTTGTAATGTCGAGGTCTATGCAAAGTTTGCATTCATTTAGATGGCATTTTTCTCTCCCACTTCCTGGGATAAATAATATTTATTCTTTTTTACATTCTATGTATCACTATCAGTCCCCATTATGGGGGTGGACACAAACAGCTTGGAACTGGGGTATTAAGATTGTATACCCTGCCTAACACCACAAGGTGGATTCGATCATTGGGCTGACACCTCCCTAGCTGAGTATTTCAACAACATATTTCTTTACATACATATTGCCCCTGTTACAGTCAGCATAGTAGCCACATTCAATGGGAGTAACAAATATAATAATAAAGAATAGATATTTATATGTATTATTTGCATAGTCATTCACTCAAAAAGAAAAAGGTTTTAAAGATACCCAGTCAAGCCAACTGAAAATCTTGACGTCCAGGGGATCACCCATTAATTTATCGTCATTGAAGAAGAGGGAATGGCATGTTGCTAAAGCCTTTGTCAGAGGAATGTGAAGGCTGAGGGAAGTTGGAAGCTCAACAGCATCTTGCAATTCACCGTTATGACATGGCAAGACCCCTGCTAATGCCAGATCATTTTCAGTAAGTGTTCCTGTCTGTAGTAAAAGAAAAAATGAGATTAACTAGAGTTGATAAGAAGTAACTAAAAATATTAACAATTTATAAATATATGAATGTACACAGAGAGAAAAAAGTCTGCATCTCACAAAATAAAACCCGTCATATTTACTCATTTTAAACATAAAAGCTCACGACTTACTTTATCAAAGCAAACGACATCAACAGATCCAGCTAAGGAAATGTAATTTGAAGAGAGACAGAAAATACCATGCTTCTTAAGGCGCTTCTGGGCTGCAGCATTAATTGCAGTTATTGTTGCTGGTAGGATGGGAGGTACTACAAAGGTGACCAGGTCCAGAGAATTGATGAGAACCTCTTTCCAACTAGCCTGGGTGTAACACGCAAAAGATATTAAAGATATGAACAGATAAGTAAAATCCTCGTTTATATGTGTCAATAATATTCTCCATTACGAGGGTGGAGACACGGAGAGTGTAAATGGAGAATTAAGGCTGGATGCCATTCCTATTCCCCCCAAGGTGGGCTCAGTCGCAGGTCTATCAACTCCCGAGTCAAATATTTCCCCCCAAAACAGATAAGTAAAGTATTATCAATATATTAGTCCAACAGCACTATAGGCATGAATACGCTAAGATTTATGTCAATATTAGTACAAATGAAATTACCCTGACTTCTGTGCATGCCAGCTGCGTTAATATATCTTAAACTTACATTGAGATCAGAATTACAAGAAATATCACTTTATGTTATGTTAGGTTAGGTTGGGTTAGTTGCATTACGTTAGGTTACGTTAGGTTAGGTGCCTTGCCTTGTTAATGTGAAGAGCCCTAAAGCACCTTGGGGTTACTCTTCTTTACAAGATCCAACTTCAGTACCTTTACTGATGTTGTATATACACATCTGTTTCAAGTGACAATCAAGAGCACTTAGATGAAGGGTCAAACAGTTTTGGGTGAGTAAGCCGTCTGGGTATCCGCATTCTCTAACAATGAATGACTTAGATCACAATGTGACTAATCTTAGTTGTATTCTTCCATATTCAGATATTCATTTGTATGGCCGGTTTTTCTTCCCTCAGTCATGGTTCTTTTCCTATGCCTACATCTGCATCGGATATTCTGGAGTATTTGTTACACATCTCTTATTATGGCTTCACATCTGACAAGTCACAACACTCCCGATCTCCATTTCTCTTTGCTTTACGCTTTCTTGGTGCCAAGCCCATGAGGGCATATTTCGTAGCTCAAAAAGAATTGGCACTTGAATATTTTTATAGGTTCTAATTCTTCGGTTAGGTTTAGTTACGTTATGAAACTTTTCATTACATTGTTCACATAATTTAACATTTTGTGTAAAGTCAGGACCTAATTCATCATGAACTCCCAATTTTCTTTGCCCGTCCCGCCGTTAAACTCATAAAAAAAAAAGTCAGGCAAGAATGAATGCATGATCAACACACACAACTCAGCACAACTTATTTTGATTCTTTAGATATAAAAATAGCTTTAAATTTCCTAAATGTTCTCACCCCAAGTGCAATAAAATGGTAGAGACTCCAAGACATGGCAGCTAATCCAAGAATAATGAATATGAGAAGCATCTTTAAGAAGTCGCTGTAGAAATGGAAGTCGGCAGGTTTAGGAAATAAAATGGATCGTACTAACTCGCCTCTTGTTGTATAGAAGCCTGCAAATAAATAGATAAATAAATAATTAAATAATAATAATAATAATAATAATAATAATAATAATAATAATAATAATAATAATAATAATAATAATAATAATAATAATAATAATAATAATAATAATAATAATAAATGTATAAATTCTAATGAAAAATCCATGGCACAGAGAATCCACAAAGATAGTATTTAATGTGTTCTGAATGTATCATGATTAATATTTTCGCCAGAAATGTCTTTCTAGTATGCTGGAACTCACCTGTTTTTAGCACCAGAGCCGGAATCTCTGATCCACCACGCACTTGCAGTATTTCAGTGCCACTGTATAGCATGTGATGTTTGTTTTCTTCCTCACAAAATAATATATCACTATCTAAGGGTATTCCTACCTGCAAACACAAAGATTAACTGAGTAATAACATGAAGAAACTATATTTGGATAGATATTTTAAACAAAATGAGATAGGCAAACGATTGTGATGGAGAGACAGAAAATGAGAAGAGAGAGAGAAAAAGAGAGAGATATCATAAGATGAATATATCTATATAAGTACGGTACACGTATATACAAAAGGAAAAAATGAGAGGATCACTATACCGTACTAGTTTAATACTGAGACTTGGGAAGTGGCAAATACACGATGAATCCCCTCGTGGGGCGTTAGGAAGGGCATCCAACCATAAATTCTTAGTTACAATCTGTCTGTGGCCACCCAATAACGGGAACTAATACGTATACATAAAATGTATTAAAAATAATATATATATATATATATATATATATATATATATATATATATATATATATATATATATATATATATATATATATATATATATATATATATATATATATAAATGTACAATTTTTTTCAGGTTTTACGTTACGGACACCCTTTTCTACCATGAGTTAGGACGAGTGCCTTCTTGCAAAAGACTTGTTTTGGCAGATGTAATCGCTACCCTGAGTGCATGCCCTTGATAACCTCAGACCGTGACGGGGCGCAAACTCTCGACCTGACGCCTCAAAGTCGCGTACGCTACCGCTTGAGGCACGGTGACTACATATATATATATATATATATATATATATATATATATATATATATATATATATATATATATATATATATATATATATATATATATATATACAAAGAGAGAGAAAGACACAGGAAAACAGAAAAATAAAATAGACAAACATATTTAGAAACTGATATAGACTGAGCATACACACACCTTTGTAACGGGTATAGATTCCCCAGTTAACATGGCTTCGTTTGTGACAACAGCACCTCTGAGGACAACAACATCCACTTCCATAAATCCCATTTGACTCTTCAGTAAGATGACATCGCCAGGAACAACGTCCCTTGAGGAAACGATGTTACCTGGTGGAAAAGCAGGAGATGCCATCACACATCAGAGAAAAAAAATAATAGTCTTCCGACCTATATGACTGGCATTCCACTCATGTTCAAGATGAAGCTTTTAAAAGAATTCATTAATGGCATATCTATCATTTACAATGGTTTATTCACTTAACCTGCTAAAGAAGGTGGTCTTAGGAACTTAGGCATTGTACTATGCACATGAATGTATACTTTAACATGCTAAGAAAAGACATTGTACTATGCACATGAATGTATACTTTAACATTCTCAAAAAATTAACAGGTAAATTAATTAAAGATCGACTTTGTATATGCTATTAGGTTAGCCTTTAAGAATGTTATTTATACCCAGTATTTATCGAAAGCCACAATGCATTCTGTAATAGAAATGCTGAGAGGCATCAAAATTTCTATAACAGTCAATGAAGTTTCACCTGTTACACCATCGGGAATATAAGTACATCGATTGAATAATGAGGGAACAAAAATGAACAGAAGCTCTAACACTGGGTGCATAACATTTGAGAATTTTTTAAAAATATAAATGAGGTAATAATATTAATGTTTAACATTAAAGGAGAACAAGTGTTCATTTTTATTAGCAAAATGAGCAGATATTTTATAAGCGATTTTAACAGGAAAGGTATAAAATTGTTAAGGAAATGGAGGTCGTAAGCAGGATGACCGGCAGATAAAGAGAGTTCAATTATGGAAAATTGCAAGAGAGTGGTTTTAGCTTGTACAGAGAGAGTAAGAGCTTTCAGAAAATTAAACAGGTTAAGACAACTGGTAGAGATATGAGGACAACACTTACAGAAAACACGGTAAGCTGATATTTAACTGATTATGCAGGTAGTTTCATTTCTGACTTTATAAAGAATATAAACCATGGAACTAGAATGGCATATATATTGCAATGGGAAATGATTGTGAGATAAATTGGTTCATTCAGGGCATACAGTGCCACTGGAAAACCCTAAAATGCAATCCATTTTGTCTTTGCCCAATAAGTTTTGAGATGAGAACGACACAATCACAATATTCGAATGACTGCAATATGTCTATTGACACAAACCAACTAGTTCATTATATGATTATGAAGGACCTATTTTCAAGTCTAAAATATGTATCAGTCTATGTATCTAGCTGGCCAGAGATTTTGTAACGATAGTACGTCTGCCCACTTGAAATATGTCAAGTACTTTATTACAATATTTTTCCTGCAACTTAAAAAAAAACTATTTATAGCATACACATTTTTATCTTGTTGTTACATTGGTATTAATGCATGCGTTATAATATAACTATTATAAAGGTGGAACTTCAGTGGAAAAAGTGAAGACGTAACCTGCTGTACAAAGGAGGCAGGAGAGAGAATGTCATATCCACTTCACCTAAAAGCACTGTTGCGTCTTAGAAGACTAAAAACTTTATCATTCATTTAATAAAATTCCTCAACAAAATTTATCTTTTACTTTTCTTAGTATCACTTATAGCCACTGCTCTCCTCTTTACTACGTTTTTGTGTTTCCAGTGAGATTATAAATGTTTGTCTAAGTTGTTCGGAAGTCATGTGGTGGCTCTGGATTTTAGCACCCGAGGTACTAAAGCATAGTACAGACCATGGCTGCATATGAGCGATGTCAAGGAAAGTGTCATTGAGGAGGAGTCAGCTTTTACAAAGGTAACAGTAAGGTATGAGCTATGAGGACGAAGATGAGATCAGAAAGAAAAAGTGTATATCCTAAGATAAGGAATACAAATGTCCTTTAAAGGTATTAAGTGGTTAAATATACTTGAAGATGAGAGAAAGGGTACATTTATACAGTGATGAAAATGGAAAGAGGACGTCAACAGAAGAATGAGCAGTCTATAATACAGGCTGGAAAAGATGTGTGATGTCACCTAAGGTATTCAGTCTGTAAAAAAAATGGTATAAGAAGGAATATGGATACAAGAGTATTAGACTGAAGGCTTTGAACAGAGGACGAATGGATAAGAGTTGAAGAGTTAGCAACTTGCTTTTGCAAATGATAATAGTCAGGTGGTAAATCCAGAGGACACAGATACAGATGTCTGGGAGAAGGATGCTTAAAAAAGCAAAGATATCAGTGGCTAAATGAATATGAGTAAATAGCGTATTTTAGAAAAACATAACATTACTTATATCTTTCCACTGGTTGTGTCTAAACTAACAGATTTGCGGGAAAAATATTTAAAAAAAAAATCAAAAGAATATCCAAATATGCTACTGGCATGGAAATAGATTTAGATATAGTGTAATTATTATTCAGAGTCTTTACCTCTGATTGTGAACCATTCTAGACAAATACTAATTGATTGTCTAACTGCAATAGATACTTACGCACTCCATCTCTTAAGACTGTAACTGTAGACTCTGTCATCACTCTCTCTCTAACAGCAAGAGTTTGCTAAAATGAACGAGCATGACAGTAGAGACACAAATAAATTCATGTACATAAAAAGTTGCTGAATTGGCAAAAATATGAAAATAAAATTGCAATGCTTTTAGTGAAAATAAATAAAGCTTTGATAAAGTATACTACAAGGAGTTACAGAACTAAAATGGTATATGAAAAGAAAAGGTAAATTAAAACTAAATGGATCTCTAGAGCAAAAGAGGTAAATGAAAACAAACAGATAATTGTTATTATTGAAACTACATTTAGCTACAGAACTAATAAGGGAAATAGATAATAGGCGTTATCATTTTTCAAAACATGCAATACTACCAGACTTTTACTTACATGCCTACAATGTTAATATTAAATATTAAGTACAGTAAAAGTCGTGTTTTACGTCACGGACTCCCTTTTCTACCAAGGGCTAGGACGGTTGCCTTCTTGAGAAGGACTTGTTTTGGCAGATGTAATCGTTACCCAGAGTGCATGCCCTTGCTAACCTCAGACCATGATGGGGCGCGAACTCTCGACCTGACGCCTCAAAGTCGCGGACGCTACCGCCTAAGCCACGGTGACTACATTAAATATTAAGTACAGTAATTCGGTAAAATGAATAAAATTATTTTAAATAACGAAGCCTAAAAATTTAAAATACATTACTTTGTGCTTAAGAATACTGTTATCTCTAGTAGCAAATGAGATAATATCCATATATGTACTTCCTGCATGTTTTGTAAGGTGGGACTAAAAGGGATAGGGGGAGTGAGATACGTGTGATACTTCCCTCCCTTAAAAATTTCATTATATATATAAGGTAGAAGAGATGAGTTCCTGCTACCTATGTTCTCTTGCTACAGAAGTGGCTTTGAAATGTTATCAACGTAATTCACTCCCACCATGTGGCATCAGGAAGGGCATCCAGCCTTAAGACCCCAGCTAAGTAAAAGTCTACATTAAACCCCATACAAATGGAGACTAATTGTAACACATCATATAGTGCTCTAGCTGCGATAGCCTTGAGGGTTCAGCAAACATGGCATCTTATTTGAAAATTAAATATTGTACATTACTAAAAATACTGTTTTCTCGGGAAATAATAAAAAAAAAACGTGCTGTGTCATCACTACCTACTTTTCTTGTTTCCCAGACCATGGCAGTGATAGAAATAATGGAGAGACCCAAAATACAACCAGAAAATAAGAAGTATTCCTGAATGCACCACAGTACTATTGTGTAAGCTTGGAAGATATAGAATGGATTGACAGCCTGCAAAAAGAAAAAATAAATAAATAAATAAATATTTAAAGACTTAAAAACCAGAAAGGAAGACTTTGATGACGGAAGTTGCAATGATAAAGTACTGATCCCCTGTTTGATTTTTTTATAGCTACTAATTGGAGCTGATAGCATAACGTCAAAAATATAAACATAATTAATAAAATGTTCCCAGTTCTTTTGGACATGCAGTTGCACATATGTGCATTGGAAAAGTAAATGGCAGAAACAGAAGAACAAAGCTCCTCAAGAAATTTTATGAATATTCTGAAAAACAATGAAACAAGCCATTGATGAAATAATTGAATGGAGCCTAAGTTGACGGTTTAATAGAAAACTATCTGATAAACAAGTAATGATAACTTTTATGCAAGGTTTCACTGTCAGTACAGCGTTTTCCCTATAATAGCTCAGTGGTAGAGCGCACGAGTCGGGAAGGGATATTGTAACGACTGTAGTTACTTCACTACTTCAAACGGAAAGCAAGAGTTATTTTACTTAATATATAAAAGAGGATGTTCACCAATACAAGCAGAATATTGAACTGATTTAATGATCAAATTCAGGGTTATTTATATATACAGATATTTCAGTGGGAGGAGTTACAAACAACCCAAGAGTAATTATTGACCCATTAAATACAACTCTAAAATAACTTAATAATTACTAAATGATTACCTATTTACAATAATTACATCTTTTGATAAAAAATATTATTTACAATTTGTACGTTTGTACAATATCCATGGGTTTGATCCCACTGCTGGGAAGGCCAGCCCGTCTTAATCTCCAAACTCCAACTTGTCTACTCGAATGGGAACTAATTGTGACATAAAATAATGCAGTCTGATAAGGAAATCTGCCTGGCTAATATACTTAGTTGCACTTTCAAATGTAGCAGTTCAATATTCATGTAAATAGGAAGCCAAGCTTAGGGAAAGTATTATATTCAAATAGAACTAAATTTTATACATATTACTAATTATAAGGAGTCAGTTCTGAGGCTTTTAAGATACAGACTCCTAAGTCAGAGCTTTTACTACTGAGCTATGACTTCAGAGGCTGTATTCTCATGATTTTCAGAGTTGGGGACAGTATTTTGCGTTTATGCTGCTTACAGGAGACATTATTTGTTAAACAACTGAAACCTATTATGCTGCAAGAGCTAAAGGATTTTTCAATGGCTTGATAGAAAGGGCACCTTAAAATAATTAACTTGAAACAATGACTTACCTGCTGAATAAGCAACTGCCAAATAGAGAGGATTTCAATCTTCATGAAATTTTCTCCAAACAAAATTTTCTTGGACTTAGCATCTCTACCCGATAGACCTGATTCCCTCCGGTGAAAACTATTGAAGGTGGAACCTGGCTCCAAAGGTCTGTAGGGATGTTAGGAAAGATACAAACGTACAGGATATGTGGAGAGCAGAGAGAATAAAATCTACTTTGAATCTAGCCTTAACAAATTCAAATTTGGAAAGGCAAAAAAACAGAATGCATGTCATAGCTAGATTAAAATTATCAAGGTAAGGTACGAGGGCAACATAATACACAGCACAACCTTATTCTAAATTTAAAACAAATGTAAAAACTATCTACAAAAATAAATATGGTAAATTAAGGGTAATATTCCTTGGTACAAAAACAATTACATAAAAGAAATCTGCACTAGTGGGACAAACAGCTTTTACCCCACTTACTGTACTCTTGTAAAAGTGCATGTTATTTCATCCCAAACATATTTAATCTTCTTATTGGTAAAGTATTTCCTGCTACGGGTGACTTTACTTTCACCTTCAGAGTATTCCTCTTCCAGAACTTCTTCTTCCCACAACTGACCGTAGATATCCTATGGGGGCAAACAATAATAACATAAGCAACTTCACCCTCATTCAATCAGTGAACGTAAAAGCAAAGTTAGTCTGTAACACAAATAAAAATCAGCTATTACTGGAGTTAATATTAAATATGCATAAAACCACTTGGTAAATCAATCAGTAACATAAAATAATTGATTATTCACTAATAATGCTAGAAAACTTCATATCAATATAAATACTAACAGCACACAATCCATATGAAGACTTTAAATAGCACCTTTAAAGAAAAACAATTAACATGCAGGAGTTAAGAGCCATCAAGTAGTCAAACAATCAATTAATAGCCTTTATTGTCCTTGGTGATATGGGAGAAAGTATTCTGTACCTAAATCCCCTGTGTATTGTAAGAACTTACTGAAAGAGATCAGGGAGTGAAGGGTTGGTAATCCTTTCCCCCCTAAAAAGTATTGTGTTTTTGCATCAAATTGGAAGATAGCAGTGGTGAGGAAGACCAGGTGAAATAAAGCCCTGATACCTCACTTTTTCTGATTAGTAATAGCAATCCTGCTGGCTTCATTAATATATGGAATTACATAAAACAAAATATTAAAACAATTCAAAGTTGTCATTAAATAAATGCAGCTTAGTTTGATTATATAACTATTTTTACACTGACCAAATGGTTTTTTTTTTGTATCCTATTTCCTCATGCACAGGTTCAATAGGGAGCCTTTAAAGGACAATAGTAATTATAGGTGAGATTAAATATTTCATTTTGAGTTGCTGGAATTAACATATTATCTCCGCATTATTTTTTTTTTTACCAAGTCACCTTTTAGTAACTAAATGGCTATAACAAATGATTACCACTCCATAATTCCATAGAAAAGAGACTGTTTATCATATGGAGAAAAAACTCATGGGTGAATAGAATGCAATACGACAGTGTTAATAATAAAGTATATATGTTTTCCACATCTTACACGATCAATTAGCTTCCTCATTGCCCGCCTAAGTAAAAAATTGTGTATTTTTAAAACTTTTATGTTAATATGCAATACTTTAAATGTAATCTTATATCCAACTTTCAGTATACAGTACTGTACTTTTACATCTTTCCTAGATTACTATGTTGTACTTAAACTTTACCTAATGCATTTTATTGTAAAAACAGTTTGGTAGCTGTAATAATGTACTGTTTTAGACTGCTATGAAATTTGTATCTATAGTTTCTAATCATATGTTTAAAATCACGTTATTAAAAATCCCATATGATGAGGGACACTATTATTTTAAAAACATAGACAAGAATATTTATTTATGAAAAAAATTGTACCTTAACATAGTACATATTAGCAAAAGTAAACATAAAGCAAATAGGATTTATTTCTAAATGAAGACAGTAAAGAGCAACATTGTTGCACCCCAAGGTGTGCAACAACTAATAATACAGAACAAGAAAGGTAAGTAGTTGAGCAGGAAACCAATCCCACAGATAATGACATACTGTATATTTAACAAACCACACACTATCAAGAACAGAGGCTAATGAGAGTCATTACTGGGTATTACAGAATTATACAACAAAAAATTTTATAAACAGAAAACGAAGGAAGAGTAGCACCAAAAAAACTATACACACATACTTTGCACGAACGCTAATGGCGCAACTTATAAGACAGAAGAATTAAAAGATAGGATATAAGATGCAATGGCACATATAGCATCAATTACAGTGCAAAATTAAATGCAGATATTGATAATGTTATAGTTATCCCTTGAGGGACAAACTAGTGAGAAACGAGACACCTGAGCAAATTAATGGCGAGATAGCTTTGCTTGTAAGTGAATGATTGCAGGTTGAAAACTTAAATATTCGCTTAGGGTGTGATTTCGAGTATATTGTTGCTTCTTTACTACAGGTTCTAAATGAATAATAATAACAATAGTACATAACCACATAATAATAAACAAAGATTTAAGATGAAGAATGTAAGCAATATGGTAGAAGACCTTAGATTTAGTCTCGAATATTAAACAGTATGGGATATTACTCATGAGGAATTTTCTTCTTGGAGCTGGAATAGCTTTTATCCACATAATAAAAATCATTCTTTTGTACCAAGATTCCCAGACTGTGTACTAGGAAATTTTTTTGTATCAACATGCGCTGGAACCAACAAGGGCAGGGGGAGGAAATGCACCATCACTACTTTTCTAACAGTCACAAGTAGTGCTTTAGAAGCCATCATTTGGAAAAAGATAAATATGTGTGTTGTTGAATATTACAGAGATAAGAGAACGGGGGTCAGCATTACAGAATATAGTTAATTTCAACTACAGACGTATGCCGAGTACTGATGAATAAAGCTTGAAAAGCATTGATGGGATTCGATGTTCATAAGGCATAGATTGAAGAATACTGTCATATGCTTAAAAATGTGCTACACCATCATCTGTGGCACCTTGTATCATATCTGAAAAGCTGTAGGAATCTGGTAGATTCCAATGTAATGGAAACAAGTAAATGTGACAAAATGGAGAAGAGACAAGCCTCCAACTTTAGGTCTGTTTCCTTGACAGCCATTGTCTGCTAAGTTACAGAGAAACTACAGAAAATATACATTCAAATAACTTGGAATCTATGCTTAACCCTCGATATAACGGACTAATAGAGGGGGGACCTCAGTATGTTAAATTCGTTTGTCCATTGTTTCTGCCAGGAGGGGGTCTTTAGTGGCTAAACTCAAGAGTCACATTACATAAAGAAGAGGAATAATACTATTAATCAAGCACTGCATCAAATTCAACATGCAATGTGACAATGCAAAATGCCAGTACGCTATAACTGTAATAAATTCAACATTTTCATTTTTGAGAGAGAGATTCAGTTATCCCTAAGCACTCCCTACCCAATGATTTTTTTTTATATGTTCTTTATAAAAAAAAGTGAATATATATGGGACCATTATTATTGCTATTATTGTTATTAATATTATTATTATTAATTTTCTGTTATTATTATTATTATTATTATTATTATTATTATTATTATTATTATTATTATTATTATTATTATTATTATTATTATTATTATTATTATTATTATTTAGATATGTAAATAGCATACTGTATGTTAGGTACGATACTTTATCGGTTAAGTACAATGGCTTGGGAGATTTCCGCTGGGGACTGTTGTTGTGGTTGTTGTTGTAGGTTGGTTGCAAGTGGCGGCGGTGACTACAAACATGCCAAATCATTCAGGTGGCTAGCCTTAAATATTGTATGAGTCTGGAGTCGAAGGAGGTTATGAAAACATTTAATTTGTCGACAGAGGAGGCCAAAGACTACAAAACAGTACTAGAAAAATTTAAGAACTATTTTTCACCAAGGAAGAGTGTGTTAATCTTTTGTCGGGTGTTTTATCGGTGCATGCAGCAACCACATGAGGATACTGAAGTCTAATATTGTGCTTTGTATTCAGCGTCTGAGTATTGTGATTTTACTAATAGAAAGGAAAGCATTCGGGATAGGTTGTTGCTAGAATCCTGAATGAGGATTTAGCGGAGAAGATAGAGCTATTGTATTATTCAAAAGATGGGGTCTTGACTTTAGATGATGTTGTCGAGTATGCTCGGACGTATAATGATGTCCATGAGGGCAGGAAACAAGAGAAAGAGCAAAATAAGAGCGTTGATGAGGTGAAATTCTTAAGATGTAAGAAAGAAGCAACTAGGACATTAGAAAATACGTGTAAATTTTGTGGGCGTTCCTATTTACCTAGTAAATGCCCAGCATATGGGAAGACGTGTATAAATGCCATAGGCAAAATAATTTTGAAGTAATGTGTAAAGGGACTGATAGTAAGGTGGATGCAGTGGATGAATGTCATCAATCAGTTTCCACTTCTGAAGGAGAAGAGCTAGGGTGTGCTCAAGCAGCTTTGGGAGAATTGGCTGGGGATGTGTTGTCAGGGTCAGACCAGCTAAGAGTCGCACTAAGGTTGGGGGGCCAGTCAGTGGACTTTAAGGTGGATACGGGTGCTGATGCAACCATTATAAATTATAGCACCCATCAGAGAGTAAGAACCATTTTGGGACTTGAAGTTTTGAATAAAGCAGACAGGAAATTGTTCTCTCCTGCAGGTCAAGTGGGCGTTTTAGGGGTGTTTTATACCCTAGTAGAGTATAAGGGTAAGAAGTTGTATGACAGAATGTATGCGTTGATCCCAAAGAGCAAATCAGACAATTTGCTTAGTAGGAGTGCAGCACTAGAGTTGCAAATCATAGCTTTTATGGGCAGTATCGAGGTGGAAAAATAACTTTTTGGGTTTGGGAGGTGGAAGACCAAGCCAGTAAGTTTATGTTTAAGACAGGAGGCCATCCCATTCAGAGTAAGGTGTGCTAGGTCAGTAGCTATACCGTTCGTATCTGCTATTAAAGAGAATCTAAGCAATCTTGAGAAGTCTGACGTCATTGAGAAGGTAACCCACCCTACAGAATGGGTCAGTCCCATGGTACCAGTGGTGAAACCTAAGGCAGTGACTTTGGAGGTTAGATTGTGTGTGAACTACAGACAGCTTAATAAGTATTTGAAGAGAGAGATTTTTTTACATTCCCACATTTGATGATGTTGCTAGTTAATTCAGAGGGGCTGCTTATTTTTCTAAATTAGATGCAAAATCAGGGCTTTACCAGATACTGTTAGATGAGGCATCCAGAGATTTCACTACATTTATGACCCCCATGGGCAGGTACAGATTTAAGAGGTTACCGATGGGTATTTGTGTTGCCCCAGAGATATTCCAGTGGAAACTAACAGAATTGTTAGATGGGTTACCGGGAGTGGAATGCTTTTTGGATGACATAGTGGTATTTGGAGGTTCAGAAGAGGAGCATGATAAAAATCTAAGAAATGTTCTAGATGTAATTAAGAGGTCAGGATTGGAACAAAATGAAGAGAAGTGTCTGTTGAAGCAAAAACAAATAGAATTTCTTGGGTACATCATTAGTGCGGAAGAAGTCAGCATAAATCCAGAGAAGGTAAAGGCAATTTTAAACATGGATAGACTGTCAGATGTACAAGAGTTAAGAAGACTATTGGGTATGGTCAATTTTTTGGCTAGGTTCCTGCCATGTTGTCTACAAAAAATGCTTGGGCCTTGAAGAAAGTTTTGACTTCGGCTCTGGTTCTATGTTATTATGATTCTAGTAAACATACCAACATTCCTGCAGATGCTAGTTCAGACGGATTAGGAGGAGTGTTAATGCAGAGATACAGTAATGCATGGACGCCTGTACCATTTTGTTTCTAGGTTGCTGTCTGATACAGAACAAAAGTGGGCACAAATTGAGAAAGAGTGCCTCACAGCCATGTGGGTGTGTGAAAGGTTTAAGTAGTTTCTGATAGGAGTCTCTTTTACTTTGGAGACTGACCATAAAACATTGATGCCACTATTAAATTCCAAGGAGTTGCATTTGGCGCCAGTTAGATGCCAACAGATGCTAATGAAATTGGCATGATTTTCATTGGTGGCTGAGTATAAGCCAGGAAAGTGGAAGGTTTTGCAGGTGGCATAGTAGGAAATTTACCAGTAACCAGCAACCAATTACAAAGGATTAAGGTAGAACAAGCCAAGGACAAGGGCTTCCGTTTAGAGGGTTGGCCGGAGTTTGCCGGTAATTTTGCAGGTTTGTGTAAGTACTTGGTGGCCATGAGTTAGCTAAGTTTAGTGGAGGGAGGCTTGTTGCTGTATAATGATAGGATAAGCATTCCAGAATCTCTCCATAAGGAAATGTTGCAAAGGATTCACTCAAAAGGACATTTATCTCTGGATATATATAGGAAAAGAGCTCAGGATTCAGTATGGTGGCCTAATCTGAGTCCAGATTTGACTTGGTGAATTGATAACTGCCCATTTTGTCTACAGAATAGTCGACAACATAGGGCAAAACCTCTCAGGCCAAAGTTGTTGCCCAAAAGGCCCTGGTTGAAAATAGGAGCCAATCTTTGTTCTTACAAAGGGAAGAAGTATTTAATAGTAGTAGACTATCACAGTAGATGGATTGAGATAGTATATTTAAATGACTCTACATCATCAATTGTTATAGGGAAGCTGAAAAATATATTTGCCAAGTTTGGTATCCCACAGGTGATTGTCGGACAATGGGCCACAGTTTGGGTCCACAGCTTTCCGGCAGTTTGCATTAGATTATGAGAATCAACTTTGTACTTCAAACCATCATTTCCCCCAAGAGACTGGATGGGCCGAGAGGAAAGTGCAGACTGCCAAGAGACTAATATCCCAAGATGATGTGTTTTTGGCATTGATGACATACAGGGCTTCTCCACTGGATACTACAGGATGTTCTCCAGCTAAACTGTTGATGGGCTGGCAGATTAGGACAAGTCTACCTATGATCAAGTCCAAGTTGGTTCCCCGATGGCCAGATTTGCAGAATGTGGCTGAAAGTTATGCTAGAATGAAGGCTACATCAGCCCATAGTAATGACAGACATCATGGAGCTAGGGTATTGCCTCTAGTAGGAGTGGAATCACCATCCTCCTGAAATCTGATGGAGTAAATAAATGGGAAAGAAATCCACTAAGGTAGGGTCACAAGTTGGGAAAAGATCTTACAAAGTAAGAAACAGAAGGCACATCAAGTGTTTACCAATGGGTTTTGATACTAGATCTGACAGGCATAGTAGACTCACCACACTTGTGGGGATGTCAGAGCATTCACCACTTCCTACACCTGCCCAGGAAAGTGATCCCTTAGTCATGGAGGAAGGGACGAGGCAGGAGATGGAGGATAATGGGGAACCCCAGTATGTTATTATCTAGGTCAGGAAGGTATAGTAAGCCACCTTCCCGCTTGATTTTGTAATAAGCTTACCCTTTGTGTTTTTTTTTCTTTCTTTCCTTTTTTCGTTAGCCTTGAAGGAGGGAACACAGATTTAATTTTGCTTTGAAGGGGGAAAGATGTGTAGCCATGTAAATAGTATAATGTATGTTAGGTATGATACTTTATCGGCTGAGTACGATGGCTCGGGAGATTCCTGCTGGGGGCTGGTATTGTGGTTGCTGTTGTAGGTTGGTTGCAAGTAGCGGTGGTGACTAACAACGCGCAAAATCATTGAGCTACTGGATATATTGGATCCGCGTGAGTATAGCTTTGGTCCTTCACTTTACAACATTCATACACACACATAAACACTGATGCAGCTATGCTCTCTGCATATCATTCATCCTCAATAGCATTGAATAATAATACCGTTGGATGTGTTGGAGTCACCGGTTCCCATGAGTAAGTGTTGCTTAAGAGATACGTTTATAAACCTAGTTTAGGTAATAGACTTCTGATTTGTAGGATGGATTATTACCGTCCTGCACAAGTATTATTATTATTATTATTATTATTATTATTATTTTATTATTATTGTGATACACTGACCTGATGATAGGCTAAAATGTTTATCATCTCTCTCTCTCTCTCTCTCTCTCTCTCTCTCTCTCTCTCTCTCTCTCTCTCTCTCTCTCTCTCTCTCTCTCTCTCTCTCTTAAAGCAGTGGCACTTGTCTATTGGTGCCACAACTAAAAAATTTTAAGTCTGCTGTTCCAGATTTTGTCCATTAAATCCGAAATCCGTTGAATCAAGAGTTGCTTGCATTTATTTTTAGTCAGTGAGACAACATACCTATAGAGTAGACAGGTCTACACTGATCAACTGGATGGAATATTATGATCGAAAAGGGTTCTTCTTAGAAATAAGAGAGGGTTCCGCAGATTGCATACTCTTAGTTTCGAAAACAGTTTGATGCATTCCCATATGGGAGACTCAATAATAAGCAGAAAATAACGACAAGAATAAGTGTATGCAACAAGGAACGGATAAAAACTTATTTGAAAAGAAAAGAACAGATGATCAGAAAGAGACCAGCAATGTCTAATTAGAGGAAGGTTAGCAGTGAAGTTCTGCAAAGGTCATTGTGGGGTAAATTCTGTTCCTATATAGGTAAATAATTTGTTAGTGTCTGTAAATGCATTTTCAAATATACTTGCAGACGACACAAAGACTGAGAAGAGAACCAAAGACAAGAGGAGTGATAATGTACTTCACAAATTCTTCAATAGTTTGCACGGATGGTTAGACATACGATTAATGAGATTTAATTCTTTAGAATATAAAGCAATGAAAATGAGCAAGGAGAAGAGCTTCAAAAATCTAAGAATGAAGGTGATCGAAGGGGGGGGTGTCAATGTAATGATAGCTTTGTTAGTTGAAATGTATATGTACTACATAGTGAAGCAGAATGCACTTTCCTGGCAAATATGCATTTGGTTCTTGGAGTTATGGACAGAGAAATGCTTAGAAATATTTACATGACTTTTGTCAGGCCAGAGCTGCAGAACCCATCTGGAAGCCACCCTCGAGAAAACATGTAAATAAGATGGAAAATTTTACAAAACGTCTACAAAGCTTCTGACAGAACTCTCTAAATTTCAGTTATGAGGTGAGGCAGAAGGAGGTAGACTTCCCATGATTCTATATATAAAAATAAAGAGGACGAAATGTTAGCTATTTCTAAACTCCTCCATGGATTTGACATAGGAGATAGATGAGATAATTTGATATGGAAAGTTGTAGAACTGGTTTATTGGTTTATAATAAAAAAGAAAACTTTGCTGGATGTAAGGAAATACTTTTTTACAATCTAAAAACTTGTGAACTGGAATCTGCAAAAGATGAGACTGTAAACGCTGAATGTATACAGCTTTAGCAATCATATAGAATAACAAGTGTCAGTGACTTAGGAAAAAAAAGTCTAGGAGCTGGAGAATTATAAACATGAGGCTTTATCCAGAGAGTATATATATATATATATATATATATATATATATATATATATATATATATATATATATATATATATATATATATATATATATATATATATATATATATATATATATATATATATATATATATGTGATTACCTAATTGTGATTACCTAATTGTGTTTACGGGAAAGAGCCCAAAGCTCGTATCTTCCCGTCTCCTCATCGGTTCCATTTTATACTTAGTGATACTTATCATACCTGTCCTTAAAACAATGGATTGAGATAGCATTAACTACCTCCTCGCTTAGCGAATTCCAATTATCAACTACTCTTACACTGAAAAAGTATTTCCTTACATCCTGCGAAGAAGTTTTCTTACGAAGCTTCAAACTATGACCTCTAGTTCTAGAGCCAGCCATATCAAAATATCGATCCCTATCCACTCTATCATAACCATGAAGGAATTTAAAGACTGTCACCATATCCCCCCTCACTCTTCTAGCTTCGAGTGATGGTAAGTCTAATTCCCTTAGCCTCTCATCATAACTGAGATTGCGTATTTCTGGCACCAGTTTCGTGGCATGTCTTTGAACTTTTTCAAGCTTAGTTATGTGCTTTTTCAAGTGCGGATTCCAAAAGGGGGCTGCATATTCCAGTTTTGGCCTCACATAGGTTACATAAATATTTCTGAACATTTCCTTGTCCATGTGCCTGAAGGCTACCCATACATTTGATAAGAATGCATATGCTGCCCTTACTATGCTATTTATATGTATTTCTGGAGACAAATCTGCCAGTATGTTTACTCCTAGATCTCTCTCATTTTCTGTCTCTTGAAGTTGTACTCCAGCCACCGAGTAGTCAAGCTTGGGCCTTCTTGCACTTGTACCCATTCTCATTACCTTACATTTTGAAGTATTGAATTTCAATAGCCACTTTTCTGACCACTCATGCAGATTATTTAGATCCTCCTGAAGTTCTCTACCATTATTCTCGTTTTTTACTTTCTTCACAATCTTTGCATCATCTGCAAACATATTCATGAATGAATTTACAGACTCTGGTAGGTCATTTACATATACAAGGAACAAAAATGGCCCTAAAACTGAACCCTGTGGAACTCCACTACTAACTCTTCTCCATCCAGACACTGAGTGTCTTACTCTAACCCTCTGTTCCCTTCCTTCTAAGTAAGTTTTTATCCATTCCAAAACATTTCCACCTATTCTAGCCATTGATTGCAGCTTCCTAATAAGTCTCCCATGTAGAACAGTGTCAAACGCTTTCTGGAAGTCTAGGAATATGCAATCTGCCCAGCCCTCTCTTTCCTGTAAGATATGGCTTACCTCATCATAAAATTCTAATAAGTTTGTTACTGTTGATCTACCTTCTCTGAAACCATGTTGCCTCACTGACAAAAAGTTGAAGGATTCCAAGTGAAGAGAGATATGTTTCCTTAGTAGTTTCTCCATAACTTTGCAAACTATGCTGGTCAAGGAAACTGGTCTATAGTTCAGAGCCGTGTGTGTGTGTGTGTGTGTGTGTGTGTGTGTGTGTGTGTGTGTGTGTGTGTGTGTGTGTGTGTGTGTGATTACCTAATGGTGTTTACCTAATTGTGCTTGCGGGAAAGAGCCCAAAGCTCGTATCTTCTCGTCCCCTGATCGGTTCCATTTTGTACTTAGTGATACTTATCATACTTGTCCTTAAAACTATGGATTGGGTTAGCATTAACTACCTCCTCGCTTAGCGAATGCCAATTATCAACTACTCTTGCACTAAAAAAATACTTCCTTACATCCTGCAAAGAAGTTTTCTTACGAAGCTTCAAACTATGACCTCTACTTCTAGTGACAGCCATATCAAAATATCGATCCCTATCCACTCTATCATAACCATGAAGGAATTTAAAGACTGTCACCATATCCCCCCTCAATCTTCTAGCTTCGAGTGATGGTAACTCTAATTCCCTTTCTGGCACCAGTTTCGTGGCATGTCTTTGAACTTTTTCCAGGTTAACTACGTGCTTTTTCAAGTGCAGATTCCAAAAGGGGGCTGCATATTCAAGTTTTGTCCTCACATAGGTTACATAAATATTTCTGAACATTTCCTTGTCCATGTACCTGAAGGCTACCATTACATTTGATAAGAAAGCATGTGTTGCCCTTACTATGTCATTTATATGCATTTATGGAAACAAATCTGCTAGTATGTTTACTCCAAGATCTCTCTCATTTTCTGTCTCTTGAAGTTGTACTCCAGCCACAGAGTAGTCAAGCTTGGGCCTTCTTGCACTTGTATCCATTCTCAAGACCTTACATTTTGAAGCATTGAATTCAATTAGTCACTTTTCTGACCACTCATGCAGACTATTTATATCTTCCTGAAGTTCTCTACCATTGTTCTCATTTCTTACTTTCTTCACAATCTTTGCATCATCTGCAAACACATTCATGATTGAATTTACAGACTCTGGTAGGTTATTTACATATACAAGGTAAAAACGTGGCCCTAAAACTGAACCCTGTGGAACTCCACTACTAACTCTTCTCCATTCAGACACTGAGTGTCCTACTCTAACCCTCTGTTCCCTTCCTTCTAAGTAAGGTTTTATCCATTCCAAGACATTTCCACCTATTCTAACCATTGCTTGCTGCTTCTTAATAAGTCTCCCGTGTGGGACAGTGTCAGATGCTTTCTGGAATGAGCATTTTCCTACCATATATATATATATATATATATATATATATATATATATATATATATATATATATATATATATATATATATATATATATATTAGTCATCATGGCTCAAGCGGTAGCGTCCGCGACTTTGAGGCGTAAGGTCGAGGGTTTGCGCCCCGTCACAGTCTGAGGTTAGCAAGGACATGCACACAGGGTAACGATTGCATCTGCCAAAACAAATCCTTCGCAAGAAGGCAACCGTCCTAGCCCTTGGTAGAACATGTAGTCCATGACGTAAAACCGGAACAATAAATATATATATATATATATATATATATATATATATATATATATATATATATATATATATATATATATGAATCCCATAAAAAACTGAAACCTGTGTGGAATGAAGCAATGGACCGTAACCAGAGGAAGCTTCTTGTGATGGCGGCAAGGGACCACAGAGGCCCGCAGCCAGCAGAGTGAGTGAGTGAGTGAGTGTATACAAAAGTCAATCAATTAGCTGTATAACACGACTGTTAAGAAAAAGATTTCAAAATTCTTATAAGCAGAAAAGGAAGAGCATTATAGTCTGCTATCTGCAAATACTTATTATTACACTAATTTAACTATACACACATCCTAACATGATTATTATCAGAGTTACAAATCATCAGTAAGTATCAGCTTAACCATTTAGTGTAATCGAAGATAGAAATACAGTCTTAAGTCTAGAAATGTGCCACTAGGTCATGTCAAGTAACACACAAAATAACTCAGTGTACTTTAGTTGTCCAACAAATACTTAAAAGACTTTATGATGTGAAAAAAATAAGTTTTATCTTTTAGAAAGGTGTCTCCACATTATAATGTTATGATATCACATTCCTCTGTGGGTATGATAAACGTTGAATACCTAAAGGATATCATATTTTCAACATGCATTTCTCCACCAGTGGCAAGACAATTCCTTTGCAAGCAAATAATGAAGAGTTTTTGTATATTAGGCTTACTTTTAGTAAAAGTCTCTTGGCATCCTGCAGAGCACATCGTTTATGTGTGAAAGACAGCCTGATGGATGACTTCCAGGTCAAGAGAATGAGTAGAAGGCCAGCGGTGAAGATGGATAATACTACAGTAAGGGCAAATTTCCATCTATTGGGCATGTACCCAATTATTTCCTGAACAAAAATTAAATAAGAGTGAAATTATGTTTAGGCCATATTCTACTATTAATGTGATCCAGCACAGAGCAATGCTGAAAAAATCTGTCCATATATAATATTATCTTTAAAATTTACGTAGAGAAAGTTTTACAACCTAAAATCTTTAAAAATATGATAAAATAAGACGTTAAATTACACACTTCATTCCTGACCAGAAATAATCAAATGTTTGTTATAGTGAGAAATAATAAACTAGTTTATAACTTTTAATTGAATTCATATTCAGTAGAGTATGTTTACATTTTTATATCCAGAAAGAATATACACGTACATATTTTCAAAGTGTCTTACAAAATAATTACTAAATGGTACTAACTCTATTCTCACTTACCATTTCATCTTTAGTTCCGATGTTAACTCGATCTGCAAGTGCTTTGGACCGCAGCATTTTGATTTTGTTAACAACTTCATCCAGCGAGGATCTGAAAAGGAAACAAGAAAAATATTTATAAATGAACAAGCATAGGCTAAACTAATTTCTTTTTTGTCTACTCCTTTAACAATTCGTCGACAAACATAAAATTTTGGACTGGAAGCAATATCCAGTAAATAAAAAAAAATAAAAAAAATAAAAAAGAATATGGAGGTGGATGGGAAAAGGCAGTTGCTGCACTGACCAATCCACGAGCTACAGATCTCCATACAGTACTGTGAGACGAAGCCGTTTGGGGAATGTTATGTAGCCTCGGCAACAGGAGAGGGATGCAACTCGTCAACTCATCAGAGTATCGATACAAAAGAGAAAGGGATAATACCTTTCGGTGAAGAGAAAGAGAATCCAGATTAGGAGTAAAAGAAGGGTCATTGATTTGCATAAAATTACGTACATCAGATGCGCGAGCAGAATTCTAAGCAGGGACGGACAAGACTTTTATACATCTTAAGTAACTGTAAAGTGAAAAAAGTAATGACGAAAACAAAACAAAAAAAGCCAATTGTTTGTTTGTTTGTTTTTTATGCTGATTAAGAAATATGTATTATGTGACTCCTCCAAGACAAGTTAAAGGCTATCTGGATGCTTGATATGTTAATAGAATTAAAAGGGTAAATTTCGTTAGTTTCGAAGGAAATAGGGCTGTCAGGAGGAGAAGATAAAGAGACCATCATGGAGGAATATTTCATACTTGGTATTTTCATGCCTCATATGATGAAACAACAAAAATTTTCAAAATTTGGTTACTGGTTCTGTGTTTTGAAGAATCTGGTTGTAAACAAGTGATCAATTTGAGAGGAAGGGACAAACATGAAAGGATTATTAATCGAGGCCCATGTGATTTTACTGACATCAATGTTTCTTACTGAGTTAAAACTACAAATTGTTTCATAAGTGAAGTTATGGATCATTAAGAAAGATAGCTCTTTACATAAGAGTGTGAGGCTTTTGGGATCTTGAAAAAAAAAAAAAACGTGTAACCCCAGGGTACTCTTGGGTTATTTATGTTTACAAGACAAGTCGTCTAACCTAATCTACCAGTTTGCGGGGTTATTATATGGGAGTTAATCAGCTTTAGAAGACCCGAATTTTGTGCCATGTTGAAATGAGCATTAAATGAAAATTACTCATAACAAGGCTCTGAAAAATTTTCAAATTATCTGGGAATCTAAAGTATTGAAAAAGTAATAATAAATCTGTATGTTTTGACTAATTGCATATTCAACCAAGTGCCAAATGTACCTCTGAATATTCGTCTCCACACCATACACCTATTGTGTATTCATCCACTCTTAATGTCAAATCGTGTAGGCTTTTTCAAAAGTTCAGCAATAAACGATATTAAAAGGAAAAATATCAAGGTATACTGCAAATTGTATTAGATTGCAATACAGAATTGGAAAAAACATTTTGTGCACGAAAAGGGTATGCAGTATACTAAAGATACCCATATCAACATAATTTATTGTAGGTACTGTAGCAACTTGCACCTAATACAAAACAATATATCTTTCAATGAAAGCATTAGACAGCACCCTTCTATAAATAATTTTATGTCATCAAATAATAATTCTTACATCACTAACTACAGGATATGTGATATTTTGGTAAAATCGCCTAAATACGTTTCAGATAAAATTAAAAGTAAAATGCTTTAGGTTAGATTAGAATAGTCATGTTAGTGTAGTTAGGTTAGGTTAGGTGAGGCTAGCTAGTTTGTTAGGTTAGTTAAGTTAGTTTGTTTAGGTTAGTTTTGGTTAGCTGGGTTAGGTTAGTTAAAGTTAAGTTACTATATTTCTCAAAAAATAAAGATTTTCAAGAAAAACAGTTATCAGAATAATCTACCTTGGCTGTTTCCCCCATTGGGGAGTGGACGACATCGAAAAAGAAACAATACAGGAATTACTTTGCTCTATGGGCAACGATGGGGGAGCTAGCGACGTCCAGATGACACTGCTTGAGTGCCACAGCACATCCTCACGGCTCTTCCACAACCTGTGTCGCTTCATAATGCCAACTCCCCTACTGCCCCTACCACAGGGCTACCTCTGTAAGATGCAGTCCCGTGGTAACAGCAGATACCCATCAGAGCTGCGCCACAATCACTCGCCACTCATTCCTATTCCTAGCACGCTCACTTCCTGCCCTCACATCCATCCTCCTATCATTCAGGGCTCTCCTTACTCCATCTATCCCCCCAAACCTAGGCCTCCCTCTAGCATATCTCCCATCAACTCTCGCATTCATCACCTTTTTCAGCAGTCTTTCATCATTCATCCTCTCCATATGGCCAAACCATCTCAGAATATTCATATCTACTCTGGCTGCAAATTCTCTCCTCACACCCGTTCTTGCTCTTACCACTTCATTTCTAACCCTATCCAACCGAGATACACTAATCATACTCCTCAGGCATTTCATCTCAAACACATTTAGTTTCTGTCTCTCACTTAGTTTCATACCCCATAACTCTGATCCATATATCACAGTTGGCACAACCACTTTCTCATACAAAACTTTCTTAACATTCATTTCCAACCCTCTATTCTTCATCACTCATTTCAACGCACCCAACAATTTACATCCTTCATTCACTCTGTGACACACATCTGCTTCCACTCCACCATTTGCAGCTATAACCGAGCATAAATACTTAAGCTGATCAACTTCCTCAAGTGTCTCTCCATTCAACATAACATTCAATCCAGCACCATCCTCATTTCTTTTACACCTCATAACCTTACTCATTCCCACATATTCCACATTACCTCTCTGTTAACTCTATCATACTCTTTATCCAGGTCCAAATATGCAAAATACACATCCTTACCCTTTGCAAAATATTTCTCACATAACTGCCTAACTATAAAAATCTGATCTATACAAGCTCTACCTCTCCTGAAACCTTTCTTCACTTCCGCAATCACATTTTCTGTCTTATCCCTAATCCTATTTATCAGTATCCTACCATACACTTTTCCTACCACAATCAATAAACTTATACCCCTAAAATTGCTGCATTCATATACATCTCCCTTACCTTTGTATAGGGGCACTATTCAAGCAATCACCTATTCTACTGGCACCATTGACAATATAAAGCATGTATTAAACACTCTCACTAACAATTCCAATGCAGTCACACCCTTTTCTTTCAACATTTCCGCTCTCACACCATCCATTCCAGGTGCTTTACCTGCTTTCGTTTCATACAATGCCCTTTTCACCTCCTCTCTTGTAATCTCTCTCTCATATTCATCTCCCATTAAAGGCACTTGAACACCCCCACTGCCACTATAGCTGCCTCTCTATATTCCTCAACATTCAGGGACCACTCAAAATATTTTGCCCATCTTTTCCTTGCATTGTTACCTCTTAACATATATCCATTCACATCTTTCTCTGTCTCTTCCATCCTCGATCCACCCTTCCTTACTCTCTTCACTTCTTTCCAAAACGTCTTTTTATTTTCCTCATATGACCTACAAAAATCCTGTCCCCACATAATATTTGCCAACCTCTTCTCTTCCTCTACCTTCCAGTTGGTTTCCACATTTTTCTCTCTATATCTTCATACTTCTCCCTACTTTTACACTGCAGCCATTCCTCAAAAGCTTTCTTTTTCTCTTCCACCTTCATTTTCACACCATCACTCCACCACTCGCTGCCCCTCCTCATGCCACCTCCAACAAACCTCTTTCCACACACATCACTTGCATGTCCCACAAAACATTCTTTCATCAACCCCCATTCCTCCTCTAACTCCCCAACTTCTCTTTCTTTCAAGCTGTCATATGCCACTTTCAATCTGTCCTGATATTCCTATCTCTTCTCTGACTTTTTCAACTCTTCCACCTTCACCACTTTCCTTCTACATCCCCCCCACTCTGTTTCCCCACTTTTTTGCTACTATCACTTTTCCTTCAACCAAAAAATGATCAGACATCCCAGCAGCCACACCCCTAAATGCATGCACATCTTTCACTCTACTAATCATTCTCTTTGTTACCAACTCATAATACATCAATGCTCTTTCTTTCACTTTTCCATTTGCCACTCTCATCCATGCATACATATTTATTAACTTCTTCTTGAAAAAACTATTACCTATCACCAACTCTTGCTCCACACACATATCTACCAGTCTCTCGCCACTCTCATTCCCACCTGGTACCCCATACTTTCCTACAACACCTTCTACCTCTCCATCACCACTCTGGCATTCAAGTCACCAAACACAACTACATAGTTCCTTCTACTCAGACCACCAACACACCTAGTTCACTCATTCCAGAATTCATCCCGATCTTCCTTACTTCTCTCACATCCTGGTCCATACGCACTATCAAAAGTCCAACATTCCCTACCCATCCTAACCCTCACCCACATCAACCTAGATGACACTTCTTTCCATTCCACTAACTTATTTGCCATCCATTCACTCAGCAATATTGCCACACCTTCTCTCGCTCTCCCCCTTTCAACCCCAGACACCCTACCTGTCACCTCACCAAGTACCACTTCTAGTTTTCCTTTCATCTTCGTCTCACACAATGACAATACATCCATCCTCCTCCTACCAAACATATATCCAATCTCACATCTTTTGCTCTCTATTGTACTAGAACCACGCACATTTAGACACCCCAAAACTAGAGTTTGGGGAGAAGTTACTCTCCCTTTTACTCCCCTTCTTCTTTGATGTCTCGTGGGAGGTCAATGCAAGGGGGGATTCCCAGTCCCCTCGCCCCATCCACTATTAGTTGCCTCTTACGACACGCAGGGAATATGTTAGGGCTATTCTTTGATGTTGTGCACACCACCACAGGGCACAACACATCAAAACCTTTCAAAAAAACATTTTGGCCCAAAAATTGAAGGGCGGATTCATTAAGAAAATACCTCAAATTCTGACATGTCACACAATCCTTGTAATATAAGCTAAATATAAATTGTTACTAAACTATTTCTATTGACATCCGAATGAAATCTTCCATGTAAAAAGAAAAAGAGTAAGAACCATCGTACGAGCGACCACTCACCCGCTCCCTAGAACATGTTGACTGGCATAAGACCTATGAGTGCCTGTCTCGCTCTAGCCTCTATTCCTCCTAATATCACCATGTAGTACCTCTATTCCTCATATTTCCTAATCTCACTCTTACATCACTCTTACTGGTGATGTAAACAAATGGTCAACCTCCGATAAGTACCGGTAAGCATTTTTCCTATTTAATATTTTGGCTACCTAGTATTATATTATTTGTATTACTATTAAATTATGTTTCGTACCTTAAGATAGAGGGCACAATACTGGTGATGAGGATTCTTTTTTCCAGCAATTGGCGAACTTACTGGTAACCTACTCTATCGAATCTAGCGATAGCCTAGCCTTAGCCCGTCGATCTTAATGGTGTCTTAGCCTATCGATAACCTAATTTCGTCTAGCCTACCGGGTACCGCACTGGCTATCACAGTGCCTAACCTAACCCATAGTAGCTTATGCATATTGTGCATTCCTGATTATTTTCATGTTCATTAACTAGCCTACATCTAGTGTAAATATTTGATTTTGTACTAGGCTAACCTACCTAACCGGACTGGTGTATTTAACCTTGTATTATGCTTTTTTACATATATATTTTTGTGTTTTGAATGCTAGTTCTATACTACTGGTACAATGGCGTCGAGTACTGGGAGTATTTCTAAATTTGATCCTAATGTAGGGGATTTTGAGTCTTATTGTGGTTGAGTTGATTTATATTTTACTACTAATGATGTACGAGGTGAAAAGGTTTTCCCTAACTGATTAACTTTGGTTGGTCCTAAAGTTTACAGGTTAGCTAAGAATTTTCTTTTTCCGGAGGACCCTGCTAGTTGTACTTATGATAGGATTAAAACAGCGCTTAAAACTCCCTTCAACGCTAAAGTAATTATGATCTACGAATGTTTCAAATTCCATTCTAGATCACAGAACTCTAATGAATTAATATCTGATTTTCTTGCTGCGTAAAAGGAGTTGGCTCATACTTGTGATTTTGGTACTTCTTTAAATGACATGCTAAGGGATAGATTTGACACGGGACTGTCTAATGATAAAACTCAGTAGATCTTACTAGCTGAGGCTGGACGAAGCAGTGCAGAGAGATGTACAAGCTATGGGTAGTAATACTGCCATATATAAGGTATGCAATAAATCTCAAATGTCTCCTAACTATAGGGGTAATTCTTCATCTAAAGGTAAATTTAAGCATTCTGACACCAGTAAATCTCAAACTGCTGCCAAGCCTAATATTCCTAATTTCCCTTGCAGTGGCTGTGGCAAATTACATTGGAAGAATGACTGTTCTTTAAAGGGAGCCCTTTGCCATTCATGCAAGCATAAGGGACATAAGTCCGTGTGTCGTGTTTCCAAGTCAGGTAAGTCGGGATCCACTAGAAATGTCAATTTTTCTAATACAAGTGTTACTTCTACTCCTAGTGTTAGCTATAAATGTGCTCAACATAAAGAATCATGTCCCTATTAAACCTATTGTGGTTAAAGTAAGTCCAAATGACAAAGAAGTACCAATGGAGTTAGACACTGGTACCGCAGCTACTATTATCCCTACAGATCAGTATGAGAGAATTTGGCCTGAAATTGCCAAAAGACCTGTGCTAGGTCATTCTATTTTGAATCTAAATGTCTTTGGTGGCTCTCCATTCACTGTGATTGGTGAGATTTCAATCGTGAGTTAAATTTTTTTTGCTGCATGGGCAGATAAGCTAAAGGATGAAATTCCCCAGTTATTTCTTGAAGGTGTTGGATGCTACCAAGGTAAATCTTTTTCTGTTGTAGTAGAGCCTTCAGTTCCTACTAAATTTTGCAAGGTTCGTACGGTACCTTATACCCTCAGAGAGAAAGTTGATAAGGAGCTTAGCCGTCTACTAGAAGAAGGTATTATTTCTCCTATTTCTAGTAGTCCTTGGGCTGCACCTGTTATTCTAGTGCAAAAGGGTGATAGTAGTATTAGACTCTATGGGGATTACAAGCTCACAGTCAATAGAGCAGCTAGTATGGACATATATCCTATATCTTCTATGCATGATTTATTCAGTAACCTAGCTGGCAGTGTTATATTTTCTAAATTTTCTATGCCTAGATGATCAGTCTAAACAGTATAATGTCATCAACACACATCGTGGATTATTTCAATATAATCGTTTAAGTTTTGGTATTTCTTCTGCACTCGGCATATTCAATGTGCAATAGAGGAGTTGTTGCGGGGTATTGAAGGTGTCAGTATTTACTTAAACGACATACTAATTAAAGGCTCAGTGAGAGAAGAACGTGACAGAACTTTATGACTAGTACTCTCTAAACTCCAATCAGCTGGCCTAAAGCTGAAACTAGACAAGTGTCATATTGGAGTTCCTAGTGTAATCTATCTTGGATATAAACTTGACAAACGAGGTATCCACTTTACCGAAGACAAAGTAAAAGTTATTTCTGAAGCTCCAGCTGCTACAAATATTACACAGCTGAGAACCTACCTAGGCTCAATCAATTTTTGTAGACGTTTCCTGCCTCAAGCGGCTACTTTGCTAGAACTTTTGAATAGGTTGTTAAAAGCTAACACTCAGTGGTTGTGGGGAGCTGAGCAAGAAAATTCCATCAAGGAATCTAAAGAGATTCTATTTAATTCTAATGCCCTTGTGCACTTTGATCCAAAATTGCCACACATAGTTGTAGCAGACAGTATTGCCTATGGCATAGTGGCATCTTGTTTCATTTGAGTAATGATGTTGAGAGACCCATCTGTTTTGTCTTCCGTACTCTTACTGTGACAGAATGCAATTATTCTCAGCTAGAGAAAGAAGCCCTCGCAATGGTCCATGCATTGCAAAAGTTTCACTACTATTTATGGAGACAAGTTAGCTATACTGTCATTACAGACCACAAACCACTGCTTGGTATCTTTTCTCCTTTAAAGCATATTCCACCTATGGCTTCTGGTAGAATGCAGAGATGGTCTCTACTACTTCAGAGTAATAATTTCACTTTGTGTCACAGGTCCGGTGCTTTACTTGGTACCGCAAATGCTTTAAGTCATTTGTCGCTGTCTAATGAGTCTAGTGGAACTAATGAGGACACTCCTATTCCTTCAGAGTGGCATGAGCTTGTTAATTTCCTAAATTCCTCACCTGTTTCAATTGAACATATCCGTAAAGAAACTAACAAGGTTCCTACTATGTCTAAAGTATTCAAGCTTTGTGAACTTGGATGGCCTACATCTACTGGTGACCTGAATCTTACACCTTATGTTCGAAGAAAGAATGAATTCTCCTTACAGGATGGCTGTATTCTTTGGGGTTTTCGTGTTGTTGTACCTCCTAAGCTCAGACCTAGAATAATGAGTGAGCTACCCTCATCTCATGTGGATTCGTTTCCTATGAAAGAACTTGCCAGCAGCTACCTATGGTGGCCCAATCTTGATAAGGAATCGGAAGAATTGTGCACCTTTTGCTTGTCACATAAAGTGAATCCTCCTAATGCAGAACTTCATCCATAGTAGTGGCCTACTCGCCCATGGCACCCCATTCATGTAGATTACACAGGCCACGTTGATGGTCACTATTTCTTTATAATTATTGATGCTCATTCTAAGTGGGTAGATATCTATCACACTAAAGATTCTACTTCTAGTGAAACTGTCAGTTGCCTGCAACATTCATTTCCACAATTTGGATTGCCTATTTCTACTGTTTCAGATAATGGACCCTGTTTTACTATGCAGGAGTTCCAGTACTTTATGCAGTGCCATGTACTCAGACATATCACGACAGCTGTTTATAAACCAATTGCTAATGGACTAGCTAAGAGGATGGTCCAGACTTTTAAGCGATCACGTAAGAAATCGTCGTCTTCTGTTGAGATTCAGTAGGCTATTGACAGGTTTGTGTTTGACTATCATCTAACACCTCCCTCTACTACTGGTGTTTCGCCAGCTGAACTCATAAATCGGTTAGATTTATTGTGGCCTGGTGAGAGTGTTTCTGCTAAACTCCACAAGTGTCAGCAAGCTCAAAAGCAATTATACTCCAAGGAACCTAGGAATTTCCAACTCTCTCTAGACTTCACTGTAATGATTCGAATACATGCTAATTGAGGTCCTAAGTGGATTCCTTCCGTTGTCACAGAGCAATTTGGTTCCCTATCTTATAGATGTTCTTTACCCTTGATTGTAGTTAAGAGGCACCAGAACCAGATTATATCAAGGAATCAGCTTCCACCTGAAACTAATGATGAAGTTATTGTCCCTACAATTCCCCATTCTCTTAAACCTCCCACTATTAGTGTTGACATTCCTACAGATTCATCTTATACTGCCCTTGAAAGCCTGGTTACTGCTACTGTCGAAATAATTCCCCAGTTGCAAGGTAGTCCACATAGGTCTTCCCGTGTTAGGAAACCGGTGGACAGGTTAAACCTCTAATTCTATTTCTACATTGGGGGGAGGGGAGGGAGTTTGTATCTTAAGGGTGGAGGGTTATAATATAGTCTAAATATAATTTGTTACTGAACTATTTCTATTGACGTCCAAATGAAATCCTACATGTAAAAAGAAGAAGAGTAAGAACCATCATACGAGCAACAGCTGTTGACTGGCAGAAGACCTAAAACTGAATGCGTCTCACTCTAGCCTCTATTCCTCCTAATATCAACATGTAGTAACCTCTATTCCTCATATTTCCTAATCTCACTCTTACTTCCGTCTACGTAGATCCCATAGTTAGTCACTAACCTAACCTTCTCCCTGAGAATCTATTGGACTGGTGATGTAAACAAATGGCCAACCTTCGACAAGCACCGGTAAGCATTTTTCCTATTTAATATTTTGGCTATCTATTATTATATTATTTGTATTACTATAATATTATGGTTCGTACCTTAAGATGAAGGGTACCATACTCCCCATAGCTGTTTCTTTTTGCTTTATGTTTTCCTACTCTTCTGGCTGCACAAGGACAATTTTCATTGCCCGTCGGGGTGTCACATTCATATATAATATAAATAAATAAAGAGTACACCCCAGGGTTGCCAGGTTTGACATTATTTTCCTCAAAAATATCCTTTTTATAGTGACTATCCATTTTATGCTCAATCGTTTGGTATCCATGATACTAACAGTATTTTGAACCAAGTCTGCCAAAGTCTGATTATAAAAAAGGAAAGATTCACTACCACTATATTACTTTGCTTCTGCTACTGTTCTCTAAACTCTACTGACTTCGTGGCTTTCTTTGAATATTTGTCCTCTTGCCATGAATCCTTGTTATTTTTTCAAACAAATGCCTATATTAGAAACTTCAGTGTACACAAAAATGAGTGGCTTAATTCTTCTTATACTGATGTGGGAGGAAGTGAGGTCCTTGCTTTCTCTGTTACTCACGATCTGGAGCAAATTATCAAACATCCTACTCTTGTTCCCTATCAACACGAACATACAGCCAACACTCTTGGCCTATTTCTTACTTCTAACTTTTCAAACTACTCTTTTTCTGTGCTTTCCCCTCTTGGTAAATCTTGCCACTCTATGATCTCAATTTCTTCCATTTTCACTCCTATTCCATCTATCCCTCCTACTCAGCACCACCTTTGGCACTTTGAGCTTAACCAATGTAAAAATTTTTGTAACTTACTCTTTGACTTCCCATGGGATGACTACTGTTTTTGGTCCCGCAACTCTGATCAGGTAGCCCTAAATGTTGCAAGATCATACATCCCTCCCTCTATGAAAACTTTTTCTCTCTCTAATCCTTGGTATGACTCTGCCTGCTCCATGGCTATTCAGGCCAGGAATTGGGCACACCAGTGATACCAAGCCCCTCCTTCTGATTTAACTCGTTCTGTTTTATTGTAGCTAGAAATCCCTGTACTGCTCAGATTCGAAGGTCTAAGGCTTCCATTATAAGAGGGAAAGTTGATGACCTTAACTCCTCTCCCACTAAAAAAATTTTTTGGTCCTTAGCCAAAAACCTCCCCAAAAACTTCTATAACTCACGCTTTTCCCCTCTCATTCGTTCTGATGGTTCTATAGCTTGCTTTCCCACTGACAAAGCCACTCTCTTTGGCTCTCATTTTTCTGCCAACTCATCCGTAAACGATTCCAGCACTCCTCTCCCTCAATCTTTACCCCTCTCTTACCCTATGCCCTCCCTTATCCTTTCTTCACGAAATGTTCATGAAATTCTTTGGTCACTAAAGACGAACAAGGCATCTGGTCCCTATGGTATCCCTGCAAGATTCTTAAGGAGTTTGCAAATGAACTGGCTAAGGTGCATTGCCGTCTTTTTTGCCCCATTCTCTCAACCAGTATCTATCCTTCATTTTGGAAGCATGCTCTAGTGCAACCTGTTCCTAAGAAGGGTGAATGCTCTCTTCCTTCAAACTACCAACCTATTGCCCTAACCTCTTCTGTCACTAAAGATTTTGAAACTTTTGCTCAATGCACACTTTTTAAAATGTCTTGAATCTAACTCACTTATATCCAATCACCAGCACGGCTTCCGCTAGGCAAGATCAGCTGGTTACCTCCTGTCCTATCTTACACATGTATGGTCATCTTCTCTGAGGAACTATAGGGAATCCTTTGTTGTTGCCCTTGATATCACTAAGGCTTTTGACAGAGTCTGGCACAAGGCTCTGTTGGTCAAACTCCCTGCCTATAGCTTTATCCCTTCTCTCTGTTCTCTGATTTCCAGTTTCTTTTCTGACCATTTTATATCTGTGGTTGTTGACTGTGCAACATATAGCCCAATACCTGTTACCTGTGATGCTCCACAGGGCTCTGTTCATTCACCTACTCTATTTCTTCTCTTCATCAATAATCTTTCTCAGTCCCCATATTCCTCTCTTCTTTATGCCTTTGCCGACAATTGTACCCTTCATTTTTCCTCTGCCTTTTCTTCACAACCTTAATCTGCTACTCGTAATCAGTCTCGTATCACTCTTCCTTCTACTTTTAACTTCGATTTGGATAGGGTGTTTGAGTGGGACATCCAAAGTTTAGTTAAATTTAGTGCCTCCACGACACAATTTCTGGCTATCTCTTATCTTCTTCTCCTGAGAGCCCTATTGTCATCGAAACTAATGAAATTTACCCTCTAAATTCTATCAACATATTAGGAGTCCAGATAGCCTATAACTCGTCTTGGGGGAATCACATAATCCAGGCTCATTAATAGCCCTTCTCTTACTTCTAATCTTGATTCTCTTTCTCTCCACCATAAGGAATCATCCCTTTCTCTTTTCTATCGCTACTATTTCCATTGCTGCTGTGCTGAGTTGGCGATTTGCATCCCTCCCGCAATGCTGAGGCCTCATAACTCTCGCCAAGTGGCCTCAACTCACAGATACTGTGTGGAGATTTGTAGATCACTGATTAGTCGGTGCAGCGACTGCTTCTTCCCATCTACCTCCAGATTCTGGAGCTCTCCTCCTCCTTCTTTCTTTCCTAATTCTTATAACCTATCTTCCTTAAAAAGCTGATCTATCATCATCTCAGAGCCTAATCCTGCCATATGTCTAGGTCCTCAGTGCTTTGAATATTCTTTCAGTCTGTCCTTTCCCTTTATGTATCATCTCTGCCTTGTCCATAACTTCTTTTTTTTCCTTCGTCTTGATGCTTTCTTTGTGCCCGGACCTTTATTGATGATGACAGTTTTTCTTTTCAAAATTAAATTTGGCAAACTTTTCAACCTTGCACCCCACACGCACACTGATCATCATACTGATGTTTGTTTATTATCATTTTTATTAATGAGATAACTTGATAGGTAAGGCCATTATTACACGACATCCTCCTATTTTCTATAATGTTATATATATATATATATATATATATATATATATATATATATATATATATATATATATATATATATATATATATATATATATATATATATATATATATATATATATATATATATATATATATATATATATATATATATATATATATATAAATATATATATATATATATATATATATATATATATATATATATATATATATATATATATATATATATATATATAATATATATATATATATATATATATATATATATATATATATATATATATATATATATATATATATATATATATATATATAATGAGTATGCCACCTAGACGGCCAAAAAATAAAACAAAAAAAAACTGCCCTCAGCGGGTCTGTGTACTCAGAAAACATAAAGTAAATAAAAAAAGAGATGGAGAGTGCTGTGACTTGTTATATATGACAGGATAAAAAGAGATGTTTAACGAGTATCCAAGAATATACATTGTAGATGTAGGCAAAAAAGAACAATAAAAGAGCCGTAATAGACGGACGACTTAACATCGAACTGCCCTGGAAATTTTATTTAAGTAAAAAAAAGAAAAAAAAAACTTCAGCTGTAGTATCGCAATGGGTGAATGATGCCATGGCTTAACCTACTACATATATATATATATATATATATATATATATATATATATATATATATATATATATATATATATATATATATATATATATATATATATATATATATATGTGTGTGTGTGTGTGATTACCTAATTGTGATTACCTAATTGTGTTTACGGGAAAGAGCCCAAAGCTCGTATCTTCCCGTCTCCTGATCGGTTCCATTTTTAGACTTAGTGATACTTATCATACCTGTCCTTAAAACTATGGATTGAGATAGCATTAACTACCTCCTCGCTTAGCGAATTCCAATTATCAACTACTCTTACACTGAAAAAGTATTTCCTTACATCCTGCAAGCAAGTTTTCTTACGAAGCTTCAAACTATGACCTCTAGTTCTAAAGCCAGCCATATCGAAATATCGATCCCTATCCACTCTATCATAACCATGAAGGAATTTAAAGACTGTCACCATATCCCCCCTTACTCTTCTAGCTTCGAGTGATGGCAAGTCTAATTCCCTCAGCCTCTCATCATAACCGAGATTGCGTATTTCTGGCACCAGTTTCGTGGCATGTCTTTGAACTTTTTCAAGCTTAGCTATGTGCTTTTTCAAGTGCGGATTCCAAAAGGGGGCTGCATATTCGAGTTTTGGCCTCACATAGGTTACATAAATATTTCTGAACATCTCCTTGTCCATGTGCCTGAAGGCTACCCTTACGTTTGATAAGAATGCATATGCTGCCCTTACTACGCCATTTATATGTATTTCTGGAGACAAATCTGCCAGTATGTTTACTCCTAGATCTCTCTCATTTTCTGTCTCTTGAAGTTGTACTCCAGCCACCGAGTAGTCAAGCTTGGGCCTTCTTGCACTTGTACCCATTCTCATTACCTTACATTTTGAGGTATTGAATTTCATTAGCCACTTTTCTGACCACTCATGCAGATTATTTAGATCCTCCTGAAGTTCTCTACCATTGTTCTCGTTTTTTACTTTCTTCACAATCTTTGCATCATCTGCAAACATATTCATGAATGAATTTACAGACTCTGGTAGGTCATTTACATATACAAGGAACAAAAGTGGCCCTAAAACTGAACCCTGTGGAACTCCACTACTAACTCTTCTCCATTCAGACACTGAGTGTCTTACTCTAACCCTCTGTTCCCTTCCTTCTAAGTAAGTTTTTATCCATTCCAAGACATTTCCACCTATTCTAGCCATTGATTGCAGCTTCCTAATAAGTCTCCCATGTGGAACAGTGTCAAACGCTTTCTGGAAGTCTAGGAATATGCAATCTGCCCAGCCCTCTCCTTCCTGTAAGATTTGGCTTACCTCATCATAAAATTCTAATAAGTTTGTTACTGTTGATCTTCCTTCTCTGAAGCCATGTTGCCTCACTGACAAAAAGTTGAAGGATTCCAAGTGAAGAGAGATATGTTTCCTTAGTAGTTTCTCCATAAGTTTGCAAACTATGCTGGTCAAGGAAACTGGTCTATAGTTCAGAGCCGTATCCCTCCTTCCCTTTTTGAAGATAGGTATCACATTTGCTTGTTTCCAGCATCTTGGAATCTCCCCCGACTCCAGTGTGTGTGTGTGTGTGTGTGTGTGTAAGTCTGTGTGTATACATTATTATTATTAGTAGTAGTAGTAGTAGTAGTAGTAGTAGTAGTAGTAGTAATAGTAATAGTAGCAGTATTATTATTATTATTATTATTATTATTATTATTATTATTATTATTATTATTGTTGTTATTTGAAATGGACACCCAAGGTATATTTTTTGTGCTTATTAATTAAATACAAAAAATCAAGCTTTCACTCTCCACTGAGAGCATTTTCTAGATTCCAATGAGCTTTCATCTTAAAGAGAACTGCTTTTAAACAAGACATTTCATTGGAATCTTGGAAATGTTTTCAGTGGAAAGCGAAAGTTGATTTTGTGTAATTAATTATTAATCACAAAAAGCTCTGTTGTGAGCTTCCATTCCCATTAATGAAGTTATTTCTAACCCTACAACTGTGATTACTGTCACTGTTGTTGTAATTTTTATATCCGTGGAAATGCCAACTCAATCATATATTCATATGTATTTTTTTTCTAATTAGGGAGGTATATTTTGAATAGCCCTTGGTAGAAAAGAGTGTCTCTGACGTAAAACCGGCTTTTTTTTTTAATTCATCGTTGTCAAGATTTAGGGCAGTGGTTTTCAACCTTTTTGTTGCCATGACCCACTTATAAATACTCATGCATCACTGTCCTTCAGAATTGTGTAATGATGATAAAATCATTATAGAACATAATTGAAACACTTTATGGGTTCTACCTTTTCATTAATAAAATTAAGCACTGGCTTTCATTTAGATGTTCATGGCTTCCTATTAGAACGGCCTATTGACCAACAAAGGGCCATGGCCAACACGTTGAAAACAAGCGATTTAGGGTCATTTCTGTTTTATTATCCACCTGTCCAGACCAGTGATATGCATTTCTAAATCCCATAAATCCCACAAATTCACTTTCGCCTACTCCAAGTCAGTAATATTACCACGGTGCAAATGAACTAAAATTTATGACTAATTATGTTGAACTTGTCACTGATGGAGTGCAGAGCTCAGATATCTAGTAAGTTACGCAATTTGAGTCAATATCTGTAAGGCAGAAATTATCAAATTATTATTATTATTATTATTATTATTTTTATTATTATTATTATTATTATTATTATTATTATTATTATTATTATTATTATTATTATTATTATTATTATTTATTATTATTATTATTATTATTATTATTATTATTATTATTATTATTATTATTATTATTATTATTATTATTATTATTTTTATTATTATGGTACTCTCCGTGGCAAAATGGCAGCGTCCGCGACTCTGAGGCGGCAGGTCGAGGGTTCGCGCCCCGTCGCGGACTGAGGTTAGTAAGGGCATACACTCAGGGTAACGTTTACAGCTGCCAAAACAAGTCCTTCGCAAGAAGGCAACCATCCTAGCCCTTAGTTGGAAAAGGGAGTTCGTGACGTAAAACCGAAACAACAACAAACATTATTATTATTATTATTATTATTATTATTAGTAGTAGTAGTAGTAGTAGTAGTAGTAGTAGTAGTAGTAGTAGTAGTAGTAGTAGTATTATCACATGTCAGTAGAACTTCATGTCATATGTATTGTATTACTGTACTGTCCGTTGCTTTTCCTTTAGATCACAGAACAGGATTAATTATCAAGGCTCGGTTAGGGATCATCTTGATTTTTATTTTTGCAAACCTATAAACACCCTCTAAGGCTGCATCCTGATCTTATCTTTATGATAGATAATTCCTCAGAGTGCACTACGCTCTACTATGCAGTCTGTAACAATTGAATGTAAATCGACAATTGGATACAAGGGCATCCGTCTCCATCTTATTGGAATGTGGAACTGCGACTCCAAATAACATCAGGAAAACACTGGAGCCAGCCTGAAGGGCAGAAAGACCTGTATGGTTTACTGGGCCTTCTCTTGGAGACAACTGACTTTATTCGTAATTGCTTGAGCTGGGATTGATGTTTGGTTAGGTTAGGTACATGTTAGATAGGGTTTTGTTAACCTAACCTCAATTCCAGATTAAGCGCATTGGCATTGCATGAGGTGCCTCGTTAGGGACTGATCTGAATAATCCATACAGAATAAGTTGTTATAAAGTATGAAAGCAGTTTAATTATACGTATGGATAGTGTTTAAATAATAAATGACCGTACACTGTACATACCAATTTTTTTTTTCTGACTTCATCATGGATATGCAATGTTTGCACTATGGGGATATCTTCAAGGTACGTTTCTTTTTCTTCTTTTAAGATTGCAAGTGTGATAAGTTCTTGGAAAAAGATTATGGAATACTAGATATCTTATCTTGAAAGTTTTTTAAGTAGGAAATTAAATCTCTCTCTCTCTCTCTCTCTCTCTCTCTCTCTCTCTCTCTCTCTCTCTCTCTCTCTCTCTCTCTCTCTCTCTCTCTCTCTCTCTCTCTCTCTCTCTCTCTCTCTCTCTCTCTCTCTCTCTCTCTGCCTTTTTTGGTGTTTTTTCGGTGTTTGCTCGTAACTGAACAATCAAATGATCAAAATCGCCAAGTCTATACCATGAATATATCATTGTGGAAATGCCGTTGAAACACGAACAAATAATACGAGATGTGTTTTTCTTTCCTGGAAACATTCTCAACTTCTGAAGTCCGAAACCGTTGTGACAGTCAAAGACAAAACAAAAATATTCATTACACTGAATTTACAAGTGTTAATTTCTGTAAAATACAAAGCGAAAAACTAACAATACTTTAATTTCCCAGAAAACTTTCACCCCAGAAAACTTTCACAATTCTAATATGGTGTTTTACAACAGAGGATAAATGTAAGATTTGTTCTCAAAATGCATATTCCGAATTTCTTCCACCTCCCCAAGGGATCGAAAGGGTACGTAGGGATGAGTACGAGAAGGGTCTAAATGAGTACACCCTAGGGGAGAATGAATGACTGATTGTCATTAATGTTCATAAGCATATATCATTGGCAGTATCCTTTCTCTTCGTATGTTCATTCCGGGTGGGGGGTTAGGTATTGTGCTAAGGGAGGGGTGTACTCATTGGCTGGGTCATGTTAAGTAAGCCAAAGAGACCTTCTCTTTCAAGCATACATTATGCATTTTAGCTTTTTGTCGGCGCCTATTTTATTTTTTTTTTTTTTAGTCGTTCTTTAATGCACTATTCTTCCTGTTCGTTCTTTTGTATCTTTAACCTTATTATTATTATTATTATTATTATTATTATTATTATTATTATTATTATTATTATTATTATTATTATTATTATTATTATTATTATTATTATTATTATTATTATTACTATTATTATTATTATTATTACTATTACTATTATTATTATTACTATTATTATTATTATTATTATTATTATTATTATTATTATTATTATTATTATTATTATTACTATTATTATTGTAGTCACCATGGCTCAAGAGGTAGCGTCCGTGACTCTGAGGCGTCAGGTCGAGGGTTCGCGCCCGTCACGGTCTGAGGTTAGCAAGGGCATGCACTCAGGGTAACAACTACATCTGCCAAAACAAGTCCTTCACAAGAAGGCAACCGTCCTAGCCCTTGGTAGAAAAGGGAGTCCGCGACGTAAATTATTATTATTATTATTATTATTATTATTATTATCATTACTATTATTATTATTATTTATTATTATTATATTTATTATTATTATTATTATCATTATCATTATTATTATTATTATTATTATTAGTAGTAGTAGTAGTAGTAGTAGTAGTAGTAGTAGTAGTAGTAGTAGTAGTAGTAGTAGTAGTAGTAAATAAGGATCAATGTATAAACTTGATATATAAAAAATCAAGCAAAAAGGGGAATGTGAGGGGTTGTCTACTTGTTTCACTGAAAAACGAATAGTCACACAGGTAACGTATTCGGGTTAGAATGACTAGGTGGTTCCTTATATTATTCTTTAGAAGTAGTAGTAGTAGTAGTAGTAGTAGTAGTAGTAGTAGTAGTAGTAGTAGTAGTAGTAGTAGTAGTAGTAGTAGTAGTAGTGCATAATAGGCGTGAGTGATTCATTAACTTCTGATATTGTATTCATTTATCTGATAAGCAATGAAGTCATGATAGCACAGACAGATTATTCAGTTCTACTACTAATTTGATAATGCTTTCTATAACAGCATTATTTACATCAGTTTTACCGTAAAAGCTACCGGGCAATAAAACATTAAAATTATACTGAGAACCTTACCCGAACAATGATGCTAAACTGGAATGAAGATCCTTCAAATACTTTCAAGCTTTTTCTAGAGTTTCATGGTTGGACAGAGTTTTCTGAATTCACAGTCACTTACTATATTATCTGGTTTTATTGCTAACTACTCAAAAACATGAGAAAAAAAAACAATAAGCAGACTAAAACTGACACCAGTCACCGCCTACAGGCTCAGACTATGCACACCGGTCACCAGCTACAGACTATGCACTCAAGCCACCAGCTACACCAGCTATAAGCTCGAACTATGCACACCAGTCACCAGCTACAAGATCAAACTGTACATTCAGTTCACCGGCTGAACCACAAGACTCGGTGTTGGGAAACGGATGGTGATTGACACCCGTCCGACCGATCACAGTGGTTCCTGAACCTAAAGAAAGATACACAAAGATACTCTCACAACAAAATAGATTAGATTATCTTCTGGGTCTTTCTTTCATGCTGTTTCCCTTATCTAAACTTCTTATCAGTTATCAGCTTACAAAATCGTCTTTGGTAATAATCTGAACCAGAATTCGTCAACTTTAGTAATGTGTAATAGGGATTATTTTAGCCCTGATAATTTCACGTACAATATTTAGTCAGGACTCTGTTGTATTGTCGTTTCATTCATTAAAAGGTTTATATAAATTTCCATTAACTTTTTCTAATATTGAGACTTTTGAAAATAATAATAATAATAATTATAATAATAATAATAATAATAATAATAATAATAATAATAATAATAATAATAATAATAATAATAATAATAATAATAATAATAATAACAATAATAATAATAATAATAATAATAATAATAATAATAATAATAATAATAATAAAAATAATAATAATAAAAGTAATAATAATAATAATAATAATAA
>JAXCGZ010004024.1:92500-97580 GCA_037179515.1 Halocaridina rubra
GTATTTCTGGCACCAGTTTCGTGGCATGTCTTTGAACTTTTTCAAGCTTAGCTATGTGCTTTTTCAAGTGCGGATTCCAAAAGGGGGCTGCATATTCGAGTTTTGGCCTCACATAGGTTACATAAATATTTCTGAACATTTCCTTGTCCATGTGCCTGAAGGCTATCCTTACATTTGATAAGAATGCATATGCTGCCCTTACTATGCCATTTATATGTATTTCTGGAGACAAATCTGCCAGTATGTTTACTCCTAGGTCTTTCTCATTTTCTGTCTCTTGAAGTTGTACTCCAGCCACCGAGTAGTCAATCTTGGGCCTTCTTGCACTTGTACCCATTCTCATTACCTTACATTTTGAAGTATTGAATTTCATTAGCCACTTTTCTGACCACTCATGCAGATTATTTAGATCCTCCTGAAGTTCTCTACCATTGTTCTCGTTTTTTACTTTCTTCACAATCTTTGCATCATCTGCAAACATATTCATGAATGAATTCACAGACTCTAGTAGGTCATTTACATATACAAGGAACAAAGGTGGCCCTAAAACTGAACCCTGTGGAACTCCACTACTAACTCTTCTCCATTCAGACACTGAGTGTCTTACTCTAACCCTCTGTTCCCTTCCTTCTAAGTAAGTTTTTATCCATTCCAAGATATTTCCACCTATTCTAGCCTTTTATTGCAGCTTCCTAATAAGTCTCCCATGTGGAACAGTGTCAAACACTTTCTGGAAGTCTAGGAGTATGCAATCTGCCCAGTCCTCTCTTTACTGTAAGATTCGGCTTACCTCATCATAAAATTCTAATAAGTTTGTTACTGTTGACCTACCTTCTCTGAAGCCATGTTGCCTCACTAACAAAAAGGTTGAAGTATTCCAAGTGAAGAGAGAAATGTTTCCTTATTGTTCCTCCTTAACTTTGCAAACTATGCTGGTCAAGGAAACTGGCCTATAGTTTAGAGCCGTATCCCTTCTTCCCTTTTTGAAGATAGGTATCACGTTTGCTTGTTTCAGCATTTTTGGAATCTACCCTGACTCCAGTGACTTTTTATATATGATACTAATTGCCACTGATATTGAGTTTGTGCATATTTTAAGTACATGAAGAGATATATCATCAGGACCTGTAGCATTATGGACATCTAACTCCATCAGCGCTTTGCATACCTCTGTGGCTGTAAGGATGATGTTCTCTAATACCGGCCCATGATCTTCTGTTTCTGCAATCTGAGGGGGTGGGGTATTTTCTACTGTAAATACTAACTGGAGCTCCTTGTTCAATTCTTTTCAGATCTCTTCATCCGTCTCAGTGATGCTTCCATCCGCTCTCTTAAGCCTTAAAACCTGTTCTTTTACCTTCAGTTTTCCACTGATAAAGCTGTGGAAAAGCTTGGGATTTTCTTTAGCCTTCCTGGTGATGTCCCTTTCATAGTCTCTCTCTGCCTCTCTTCTTTTACTTAAGTAATCATTTCTTGCTCTTTTGTAGGTTTGCCAGGCATTTATGTTTTTTCTCCTCCTATGCCTTTTCCAGGATTTGTCTCTCCACTCCTTAACTCTTTTACACTCATTATTGAACCATTTCTCTCTTGCATGAATTACACCTACTTTGGTGACAGGTATGCAGTAATCTACTATCTTCCCATATTTCTCACAAAAGATGTCACACATTTCTTGTACAGATTTGTTGTAAAATAAGGTTCTCCTGTCAATAACTGCAAAAAGCTCATTCATTTTGATGTAATCTCCTTTTGGATAGTTCTTCCTCATCTCCTCAGTGCCTCTACTCTCAGGCAGAATATCTTCAATGATATACTCCATCAACAACACACAGTGGTCACTCTTTCCAATTGGTGGTTCATACTCAATCTTTTCAATATCCAACACGTTATCTGTGAATACTAGATCAAGTAGCGATGGCTCATCCCCACCCCTGGCCCTCGTTGGTTCCATTTCATGTTGGTGTAGGAAATTCCCTTGTATGCAGTCTAGGAATCTTGCCCCGAATGAGTCCTCACCACTCTGTGGGTCAAGATTTATCCAATCTATCTCTTTATGATTAAAATCTCCCATAATCAAAATCCTGTATTTTCTCTCCCATGCCATAGTAACAACTGAGTTTATGACTTCAATAGTACCTATACACCTTTCCTCATAAACTTCTAGCCTATTCTGGTTCCTTGGTGGATTATATACAACAGTTATTATAATGCTCTCTGACCCAGTATTTATGCGAGCAACAAGAAATTACTTGAACTCACATTCTATAGCCAAGTTTATTTCTTCAACTTGAATCCTTTCACTTATGAGCAGTGCTATCCCTCCACCTGTCATCTCAGATCTTTCAACCCTTAATATTCTGAAGCCCTTAGGAAAAACTGTGACACTGTTTATGTCCTCACTCAACTTAGTCTCAGTAATTGCTATTATATCTGCTTTACTGTTGTGAATCCTATCTTTTCATTCTACTGCCTTACTAGCTAATCCATCAGCATTTGTGTATAACAATCTTAATGAGGCCCCATCTCCTGATCTTCTGTCATTATCTTCTTTGTCTCCCCTTTGTCTGGAAGAACTCTGATATGAACATTTTTCTTCTCTTCTTCATTTCTTTCCTCATTTAACCTTCTTGCCTCTTGCAACAATTTTTTTATCTTTTCCATCTTTTCCTGTGTTCTATATCATCTAATGTACCCTTCTTTGAATTCTTGAAAGTGTTTTAGACTTTTTTTCTCATCAATATTTCCCTACATGTTTCCTCTCTCTCAAAGGTTACTTTTGTTAGTCTCTGCTTTCCTTCACTCAAATATTTGCCTAGTTGGTGAATGTTTACAATATCCTCAGGACCACAAACTATTCCAAGCTTTCTTATCAGGTCTACAACCTTAGTTTTATTTTCATCAAGTCTCCCCTGTCATGTTGGCTCCTGGGATTCGCTTATGCCTGAGATTACCACTGTCTTCCCTTTATCAAGTGCCTGTTTAATCAGTGGATTTGCCTTTTCCATCACAACGTCTTTCACTTTTTCAATTACTGTCTCTTTATAGTCAACTGTTTGTATGCTTTCCAGTGCCACCACCTTTACAGCCTCTTTTACTGCCACATTCCCATTTAGTGCATCAGCAGAGTAAGTTTTCATGGCATCATGTTACGTATTCAGGTCCTGAAACTCTTTTCTAAACTGTTCAATGTTTTCCTTAATCTGGACATTCCAAGCTGCAATCTCGTCTCTCTCAGAAAAGAGCAGTGAACTAACATCTAATTCATTTAGTTGGTCTTTCAGCTGTTTGTTGTTATCTTCTTGTTTAGAAATTTTGGTTTCTAGTTCACTCTTTTCCCCTTCCAGCTTCTTTATTCGTTTTTCTGGTTCTTTTCTCTCCTGCCCTTTTGCTTTATTTGCTTCCTCCAAAAATCTTATTTCCTCTCTGAGTTTTTCATTCTCTTTCATTTCTCTATCCATATTCCAAATTTTATCATCAAGGCTTATGACCATTGCCTCTAAATCCATGATTTTCTGTTTTAATCTCCTAATAGCTACCCCTCCTTCTCCTGCTACATCCCATGGAGATCCTCTATCATCCCCCAGACCCATGGGTGGGGGGGATTGGGACAGAGATGTCCTCATTTTCATGTTTCCCCTTTCACAGAATATAGAAAGAAGAAGAGAAAGAAAAAAGAGAGAAAAACTTTTATTTAAGCTTCACACAATGTCTATATCTTCATATAAGTGTTACTTAGTTACTAAATTTATCTCTTTTCTGGTAACACATATCCTAAATTAAATATTTGACTTTGGTATTTGAGGGGAAAAAAAGAAAAAATGCAAACAAAAACAAAAGTCAACTTGAAGAAAAATTCGAATTTGTATTTGAGGAGACACCCACCTGTTTCTGCTATATATTCTTCTTAACTGATAAACTCACTTGCTAACCAAGGTATGTCATCACAAGATCAGACTTTACATTTAACTCAATATATATACAAAATAAAAATAAATAATAAAAGATAAAGCTAAAAAAAAAAAGCAAAAAATTAAGAAAAATAAGACAGCTGTGCTACTTGGCAACTTAACTCAGTACTGTTGACAGGTGTATGTTTGGTATTTATTTAATTATTCAATAATTTCGTGTATCAAACTAACTATCAAATTAATATAAATGGGGAGGATACTGATTTTAATAATATATGGAACCACAGCATCAGGTAAACAGCTGTAAAAGCTCTCCACAATTTACACAAATAATTAGGTAATGTGATGTGATGGCTTCACCTCTGGCAACTCTTCTAAACTTCCTTCAAGGCAGAACAGGACAGCTCTTTTCCCTCTCTAAAATGTTCTCAATCTTTACCTTTAATATTTTGGACAGTCTCGTTATACAACAAATATAATTTTTTTACTCACAATACTCTGCAGGAGTCCTTTTTTAGGGAAATTATGTTTATGTTTTAATCTAAAGTCTTGGTCACTCAAAAACACAAGGAAACACTTAAGAGATACTGAATGTGTGTGTTCTGATGCCGTGTGTGTGATTACCTAATTCTGTTTACAGGAAAGAGCCCAAAGCTCGTATCTTCCCGTCTCATGATCGGTTCCATTTTGTACTTAGTGATACTTATCTTACCTGTCCTTAAAACTATGGATTGAGATAGAATTAACTACCTCCTCGCTTAGCCAATTCCAATTATCAACTACTCTTACACTGAAAATGTACTTCCTTACATCATGCAAAGATGTATTCTTACGAAGCTTCAAACTATGACCTTTAGTTCTAGAGCCAGCCATATCAAAATATCGATCGCTATCCACTCTATCATAACCATTTAGGAATTTAAAGACTGTCACCATATCCCCCCTCAATCTTCTAGCTTCGAGTGATGGTAAGTCTAATACCCTCAGCCTCTCATCATAACTGAGATTGCGTATTTCTGGCACCAGTTTCGTGGCATGTCTTTGAACTTTTTCAAGCTTATCTATGTGCATTTTCAAGTGCGGATTCCAAAAGGGGGCTGCATATTCAAGTTTTGGCCTCACATAGGTTACATAAATATTTCTAAACATATCCTTGTCCATGTACCTGAAGG
>JAXCGZ010004025.1:0-5000 GCA_037179515.1 Halocaridina rubra
GCATAGTAAGGGCAGCATATGCATTCTTATCAAATGTAAGGGTAGCCTTCAGGCACATGGACAAGGAAATGTTCAGAAATATTTATGTAACCTATGTGAGGCCAAAACTCGAATATGCAGCCCCCCTTTGGAATCCGCACTTGAAAAAGCACATAGCTAAGCTTGAAAAAGTTCAAAGATATGCCACGAAACTGGTGCCAGAAATACGCAATCTCAGTTATGATGAGAGGCTGAGGGAATTAGACTTACCATCACTCGAAGCTAGAAGAGTGATGGGGGATATGGTGAGAGTCTTTAAATTCCTTCATGGTTATGATAGAGTGGATAGGGATCGATATTTTGATATGGCTGGCTCTAGAACTAGAGGTCATAGTTTGAAGCTTGGTAAGAAAACTTGTTTGCAGGATGTAAGGAAATAGTTTTTCAGTGTAAGAGTAGTTGAAAATTGGAATTCGCTAAGCGAGGAGGTAGTTAATGCTATCTCAATCCATAGTTTTAAGGACAGGTATGATAAGTATCACTAAGTATAAAATGGAAGTGATGAGGAGACGGGAAGATACGAGCTTTGGGCTCTTTCCCGTAAACACAATTAGGTAATCACAATTAGGTAATCACACACACACACACACACACACACCATAATTTCCATAAATCTGAAATCCTGCAGAGTATTGTGAATACAAAACTTATATTTGTTGTATAACGAGACTGTCCAAAATATTAAAGGAAAAAAAATTGAGAACATTTTCGTGAGGGGAGAGAGAAGCTGCTGTCCAGTTCTGCCTTGAAGGAAATTTAGAAGAGTTGCCAGAGGTGAAGCCATCACATCACATTACCTAATTTTTTGTGTAAACTGGGGAAAGCTCTTAAGCCGTTTAGCTGATCCTGTGGTTCCATATATTGTTAAAATCAGTATCCTTCCCATTTATATTAACTTGTTAGTTAGTTTGATACAAGAAATAATTGAATAATTAAATAAATACCAAATACCAAATATCCACCTGTCAACAGTACTAAGTTAAGTTGCCAAGTAGTACAGCTGTCTTATTTTCTTCATTTTTTTTGCTTTTCTTTTAGCATTCTCTTTTACTATTTTTTTTATTTTGTATATATATTGAGTTAAATGTAAAGTCTAATCCTGTGATAACATATCTTGGTTAGCAAGTGAGTTTATCAGTTAGGAAGAATATATAGCAGAAACAGGTGGGTGCCTCCTCAGACACAAATTCGAATTTTCCTTCAGGTTTGACTTTTGTTTTGTTGCATTTTTTTTATTTTTCTTTTTATCCTTAAATTGCCATGGTCAAGTTTTTAAGTTAAGATGTGTGTTACCAGAAAAGAGATAAATTGAGTCACTAAATAGCACTTATATGGAGATATAAAAATTCTGTGTGAAGCTTAAATAAAAGTTTTTCTCTTTTTTTTTCCTCTTTCTCTTCTTCTTTCTATATTCTGTGAGAGGGAGAACATAAAAATGAGGCCACCTCTGTCCCAAACCTCCCCCATCCATGGGTCGGTGGGAGGGGTAGCCATTAGGAGACTTAGACAGAAAATCAAGAATTTAGAGGAAATGGTTATAAGCCTTGATGAAAAAATTCGGAATATGGATGGAGAAATGTAAGAGAATGAAACACTCAGAGAGCAAATAAGATCTTTGGAGGAAGCAAATAAAGCACAAGGGCAGGAGAGAAAGCAACTAGAAAAAAGAATAAAGAAGCTGGAAGGGGAAAAGAGTCAACTAGAATCTAGAATTTCTAAACAAGAAGATAAAAACAAACAGCTAAATGACAACCTAAAGGAATTAGATGTTAGTTCACTGCTCTCTTCTGAGAGAGACGAGATTGCTGCTTGGAATGTCCAGATTAAGGAAAACATTGAACAGTTCAGAAAAGAGCTCCAGGAGCTGAATATGGAAAATGATGCCATGAAAACTTCCTTTGCTGATGCACTAAAGGGGAATGTGGCAGTAAAAGAGGCTGTAAAGGAAAACATACAAACAGTTGACTATAAAGAGACAGTAATCGAAAAAATGAAAGACGTTGTGATGGAAAGGGCAAACCCACTCATCAGACAGGCACTTGATAAGGAGAAGACAGTGGTAATCTCTGGCATAAGCGAATCCCAGGAGCCAACATGGCAGGGGAGACTTGAAGAAAATAAAGCTAGGTTTGTAGACCTAATAAGAAAGCTTGGAGTAGTATGTGGTCCTGAGGATATTGTAAACATACACCAACTAGGTAAATATTCGAGGGAAGGAAAGCCGAGACCAACAAAAGTAACCTTTGAGAGAGGGGAAACATGTAGGGAAATATTGTTGAGAAAAAAAAGTCTAAAAGACCTTCAAGAATTCAAAGAAGTGTTCATTAGACGATACAGAACACAGGAAGAGATGGGAAAGATCAAAAACTTGTTGCAAGAGGCAAGAAGGTTAAATGATGAAAGAAATGAAGAAGAGAAGAAAAATTTTCATTACAGAGTTCTTCCAGACAAAGGGGAGATAAAGAAGATAATGACAGAAGATCAGGGGATGGGGCCTCATTAAGATTGTTATACACAAATGCTGATGGATTAGCTGGTAAGGCAGTAGAATTAAAAGATAGGATTCACAACAGTAAGGCAGATATAGTAGCAATTACAGAGACTAAGTTGAGTGAGGACATAAACAATGTCACAGTTTTTCCTAAGGGCTTCAGAATACTAAGGGTTGAAAGATCTGAGAGGACTGGTGGAGGGATAGCACTGCTCATAAGTGAAAGGATTCAAGTTGAAGAAATAAACTTGGCTATAGAAAGTGAGTTCAAGGAATTTCTTGTTGCTCACATAAATACTGGGTCAGAGAGCAATATAATAACTGTTGTATATAACCCACCAAGGAACCAAAATAGGCTTGAAGTTTATGAGGAAAGTCATATAGGTACTATTGAAGTCATAAACTCAGTTGTTAACATGGCACGGGAAAAAAAATGTAGGATTTTGATTATGGGAGACTTTAATCATAAAGAGATAGATTGGATAAATCTTGACCCACACAGTGGTGAGGACTCATTCGGGGCAAGATTCCTAGATTGCGTACAAGGGAATTTCCTACACCAACATGTAATGGAAACAACAAGGGCCAGGGGTGGGGATGAGCCATCACTATTTGGTCTAGTGTTCACAGATAATGTGTTGGATATTGAAAAAATTGAGTATGTACCACCAATTGGAAAGAGTGACCACTATGTGTTGTTGATGGAGTATATCATTGAAGATATTCTTCCTGAGAGTAGAGGCACTGAGGACATGAGGAGGAACTATCCGAAAGGAGATTACATCAAAATGAATGAGCTTTTTGCAGTTCTTGACTGGAGAACCTTATTTTACAACAAATCTGTACAAGAAATGTATGACATCTTTTGTGAGAAATATGGGAAGATAGTAGATTGCTGCATACCTGTCACCAAAGTAGGTGTAATTCATGCCAGAGAGAAATTGTTTGATAATGGGTGTAAAAGAGCTAAGGAGTGGAGAGACAAATGCTGGAAAAGGTATAGGAGGAGAAAAAACATAAATGCCTGGCAAACCTACAAAAGAGCAAGAAATGACTACCTAAGTAAAAGGAGAGAGGCAGAGAGAGACTAAGAGAGGGACATCACCAGGAAGGCTAAAGAAAATCCCAAGCTTTTCCACAGCTTTATCAGAGGAAAAGTGAAGGTAAAATAACAGGTTTTAAGGCTAAAGAGAGCGGATGGAAGCATCACTGAGACGGATGAAGAGATCTGCAAAGAATTGAACAAGGAGTTTCAGTCAGTATTTACAGTAGAAAATACCCCACCCCCTCAGATTGCAGTGATAGAAGCTCAAGGGCCGGTATTAGAGAACATCAACCTTACAGCCACAGAGGTATGCAAAGCACTGATGAATTTAGATGTTCATAAAGCTACAGGTCCTGATGACATATCCCCTCATGTGCTTAAAAAATGCCCAAACTCAATATCAGTGGCACTAAGTATCATATTTAAGGAGTCACTGGAGTCAGGGGAGATTCCAAGATGGTGGAAACAAGCAAATGTGATACCTATCTTCAAAAAGGGAAGGAGGGATACGGCTCTGAACTATAGACCAGTTTCCTTGACCAGCATAGTTTGCAAAGTTATGGAGAAACTACTAAGGAAACATATCTCTCTTCACTTGGAATCCTTCAACTTTTTGTCATTGAGGCAACATGGCTTCAGAGAAGGTAGATCAACAGTAACAAACTTATTAGAATTTTATGATGAGGTAAGCCAAATCTTACAGGAAAGAGAGGGCTGGGCAGATTGCATATTCCTAGACTTCCAGAAAGCGTTTGACACTGTTCCACATGGGAGACTTATTAGGAAGCTGCACTCAATGGCTAGAATAGGTGGAAATGTTTTGGAATGGATAAAAACTTACTTAGAAGGAAGGGAACAGAGGGTTAGAGTAAGACACTCAGTGTCTGAATGGAGAAGAGTTAGTAGTGGAGTTCCACAGGGTTCAGTTTTAGGGCCACTTTTGTTCCTTGTATATGTAAATGACCTACCAGAGTCTGTAAATTCATTCATGAATATGTTTGCAGATGATGCAAAGATTGTGAAGAAAGTAAAAAACGAGAACAATGGTAGAGAACTTCAGGAGGATCTAAATAATCTGCATGAGTGGTCAGAAAAGTGGCTAATGAAATTCAATACTTCAAAATGTAAGGTAATGAGAATGAGTACAAGTGAAAGAAAGCCCAAGCTTGACTACTCGGTGGCTGGAGTACAACTTCAAGAGATAGAAAATGAGAGAGATCTAAGAGTTAATATACTGGCAGATTTGTCTCCAGAAATACATATAAATGGCATAGTAAGGGCAGCATATGCATTCTTATCAAATGTAAGGGTAGCCTTTAGGCACATGGACAAGGAAATGTTCAGAAATATTTATGTAACCTATTTGAGGCCAAAACTCGAATATGCAGCCCCCTTTTGGAATCCACACTTGAAAAAGCACATAGC
>JAXCGZ010004025.1:7500-20000 GCA_037179515.1 Halocaridina rubra
TTCAAATAAAATCAACACTTAACTATGATTGCTTAAACTTGCGTTACCTTTCTCATATAATCCATTTACTTTCATTGTTATTAAAATACTGATTGGCGCTTTACTTTGAAATAAATAGTGAGTAGCAATAAATTTTATTCATCAACGTTTATGTAAGGATGATTAGCTTTATTTAATCTCAAAATGCCATGGATTAAAAATTCAATCGCAGAATGTGAATTGTGAATGCTGTAATGTGGGCATAATAAAGATTCTGGGAAACGCAGATTGTATTCACAATTAATGTAAGTATTTATGTAATTACCTAATTGTGCTTATGGGACCTATGCTCGAAACTCTACTCTTGCACTCAGTGAAACTAATTATATTTGTTCTTAAAACTATAAATTGAGTTTCCTTTTATAGTAGTAGGTTGGCCCAGGGCACCATTCGCCTGTTGCAATACTACAACTGAAGGGTCTTTTTGACTTATATAGAACTGTCAAGGACAAGTCGATTTTAAGTCTTCCTTAGGTTATTGTTCTTCTTCTATGTCTATGTCAACACCGAATATTCATGGATATTCGTTATTCACATCTCTTATCATCCCATTGCATCTGACAAGTCGCAACATTCTCCATCTCCATTTTTCTTTACTTTGTGTCTTCTTCGTGCTCAGGGCCAATGAGGGCAGTTTTTTTTTTTTATTAATTTTTTGTTTTGTTTTTTGGTCCATCCTGGGGACACAATCATAAAAAACATATGTCTTCGCTTATCAAATTCCAGTCATCAACTAAAAAAAGTACTTCCTTGCATCCTGCAAAGAATTTAACTTTAGAAACTTCTAACTATGACCTCTAATTCCACAGCCAGCCACATCAATATAACGATCCCTATCCACTCTGTCAAAATCATGAAGGAATTCAAAACTGTCACATTATTCCCTGCATTACTCTAGCTTCAAGTGATGGTAAGTTTAATTCCCTCAGCCTCTCCTCATAGCTGAGATTGCATATTTCTGGTACCAGTTTTGCGGCATGTGTGTGACCTTTTTCCAGATTATTTATGTGATTTTTTTTCAAGTGTGGATTCAAGCTTTGGTTCACATAAGTTACATAAATATTTCTTGCAATTTCTTTGTCCATGTGCCTGAAGGCTACCCTTACATTTGCTAAGATAGCATATGCTACCCTTCCTATGCCATTTATATGCATTTCTGGAGACAAATCTGCCAGTATGTTTTCTCATTCTCTGTCTCTTGAAGCTCTGCTCCTGCAATTGAGTATCTAAGCTTAGGCCTTCTCGTTTTTGTACCCATTCTCACTACCTTACATATCAAAATATTGAATTTCATTAGCCACTTTTCTGACCACTCATGCAGACTATTTAGGTTTTCTTGATGTTCTCTGCCATTGATTTCTTCTCATACTTTCTTCTAAATCTTTGCATCATCTACAAACATATTCAAGAATGAATTTACACATTTTGGTAGGTCATTTACATACAAGGAACAAAAGTGACCCTAAAACTGATCCCAGTGGAACCCCATAACTAACCCTTCTCCATTCAGACACTGAGAGTCTTACTATAACTCTCTGTTCCATTGCTTCTAAGTCATTTTTTTTTATCTATTTCCACCAATTCTCGCCATTTCTTGTAGCTTCTTAACAAGTCTCCCATATGGGACTGTATCAAATGCCTATTGGAAATCTAGGACTATGCAATCTGCCCAGCCTTCTCTTCCCTGTATGATCTGGCTTACCTCATAAAAAAATTCTAATAAGTTACTGTATTTTGCGTGTGTGAGTGTCTTATTCACTAAGACTTGTCATATATAGCTCCGCACATATCTAAGAAATCATTTACTGTTCGCAATTTTTACGCTTAGCAAATTCCAGTTGTCAACACTACTTACATTTAAAAAAAAAAAAGTCTTTCTTATACCCAAAAAAGGATATTTTCTTACGAAACTTAAAACTGTGAAAACTTATTCTAGAATCTCCCAAGTCGAAATATTGTGCCAATTCAACTCTCTCAATGCAACCTGGAATTTAAAACCCATTTATATATCCCTCCTTTTCATTTGTTTTCCAATGGTGGTAACTCCAATTCCTTAACTCTTTTCTAGTAACTGAGACTTCTTAGCATCTCTGTTTTCAGTTTATTATTTAGCTTTGGACTCACGTCATGATAACGGTAACTATTTCTGTGTGAGGGCCACCGTTATCCTTGCTAAATCAGTAAATGTTACAAAGCAGGTACCGAATTAAGGAACGATGCAGGAATTAGATCTACCACACTTTGAAGACGTTATATAAAGGTAAATATAGTACCGAATTTGATGCTCTCTACAACTTCAAAAGAGAGGAGTAAGAACATATTACAAAATATAAATAATTGTGATTTTCTGAGAAAGGAAAGTTCAATATACACATACAACCATGAATGTAGATACACATGACTCTGATAGCTTTCTTTATGCATAAGTTAGAGTAATATTCATGACAATAAAAGACAAAAATAATCCAATGAATAATTTAATGTAACAGTCACTATGAGCTGAGTTAAATATAGTTAAGGAAAAACAATTTGCATGTAAGGACATCATGTGAGTGATAATAATTTTTAGCCTCATTGATCCTTGAAGTCATGAAGACATGGTTATGATAGAGTGGATAGGGATCGATATGTTGATATGGCTGGCCCTAGAACTAGAAGTCATAGTTTGAAGCTTCGTAAGAAAACTTCTTTGTGGGATGTAAGGAAGTACTTGTTTAGCGTAAGAGTAGTTGATAATTGGAATTGGCTAGGCGAGGAGGTAGTTAATAGTAACTCAATCCATAGTTTTAAGAACAGTCATGATAAGTATCACTAAGTTCAAAATGGAACCGATTAGGAGACGAAAAGTTACGAGCCTGAGGCTCTTTTCCGTAAATACAATTAGGTAATTACATGTTGTCAGTGACTCACGAAGTAAATGTTATTATTATCGAGGGCTCGATTTTACAACCCCCCCCCCAAAAAAAAGTACTCTGTGTTTATATGTGCTAGAAAATTTTACCCAATATATATCAGACTTAAGACATATACATATAAAATGGTCTTATCCCCCCATGTTTGGGGTTTGGTCTCATCATAGAACACACGCATCACAGTACATGGGTCACACGCATAGTAAATGGGGAAAACTCTTCTGTTGTAATGCTCGGTAGCCAATCATGGGCCCCCACAACCACATCACTTGGTAACCCCCTACCACACCAAACCTTTTGATTTACTGTTATGAACAGGTGTGGGAAACCTCTTTGATCCCTGTTACCTATTAAAATTCTCTCTCCATCTATCTCTTTCTCTTACCCTTTTTCTTCCTTGCTCTAATGATATATCAAATATCTCCAGTGCTCATTTCACTTCCTCCTTCTACCTCATTTTAGATCTTCCTCTAGCTGTTACTTTATTTACCTTCACTCTCCACACTCTCTTTATTAGTCCGCTTTCACACCAAAGTGGCACGTCGCACGTGGCATGCCACGTGGCGCGGTAGTTGAAAACGAACATCCGGAAGTATATGAAATCTTTCACACAGAAGTGGCATGGCACATGGGACGTGTCACGCATATATATATATATATATATATATATATATATATATATATATATATATATATATATATATATATATATATATATATATATATATATATATATATATATATATATATACATATATATATATACATATATATATATATATATATATATATATATATATATATATATATATATATATATATATATATATATATATATATATATATATATATATATATATATATATATATATATATAATATATATATATACATATATATATATATATATATATATATATATATATATATATATATATATATATATATATATATATATATATAATATATATATATATATATATATATATATATATATATATATATATATATATATATATATATATATATATATATATATATATATATATATATGTGATTACCTAATTGTGATTACCTAATTGTGTTTACGGGAAAGAGCCCAAAGCTCGTATCTTCCCGTCTCCTGATCGGTTCCATTTTTAGACTTAGTGATACTTATCGTACCGGTCCTTAAAACTATGGATTGAGATAGCATTAACTACCTCCTCGCTTAGCCAATTCCAATTATCAACTCCTCTTACACTGAAAAAGTATTTCCTTACATCCTGCAAACAAGTTTTCTTACGAAGCTTCAAACTATGACCTCTAGTTCTAGAGCCAGCCATATCGAAATATCGATCCCTATCCACTCTATCATAACCATGAAGGAATTTAAAGACTGTCACCATATCCCCCCTTACTCTTCTAGCTTCGAGTGATGGCAAGTCTAATTCCCTCAGCCTCTCATCATAACCGAGATTGCATATTTCTGGCATCAGTTTCGTGGCATGTCTTTGAACTTTTTCAAGCTTAGCTATGTGCTTTTTCAAGTGCGGATTCCAAAAGGGGGCTGCATATTCGAGTTTTGGCCTCACATAGGTTACATAAATATTTCTGAACATTTCCTTGTCCATGTGCCTGAAGGCTACCCTTACATTTGATAAGAATGCATATGCTGCCCTTACTACGCCATTTATATGTATTTCTGGAGACAAATCTGCCAGTATGTTTACTCCTAGATCTCTCTCATTTTCTGTCTCTTGAAGTTGTACTCCAGCCACCGAGTAGTCAAGCTTGGGCCTTCTTGCACTTGTACCCATTCTCATTACCTTACATTTTGAGGTATTGAATTTCATTAGCCACTTTTCTGACCACTCATGCAGATTATTTAGATCCTCCTGAAGTTCTCTACCATTGTTCTCGTTTTTTACTTTCTTCACAATCTTTGCATCATCTGCAAACATATTCATGAATGAATTTACAGACTCTGGTAGGTCATTTACATATACAAGGAACAAAAGTGGCCCTAAAACTGAACCCTGTGGAACTCCACTACTAACTCTTCTCCATTCAGACACTGAGTGTCTTACTCTAACCCTCTGTTCCCTTCCTTCTAAGTAAGTTTTTATCCATTCCAAGACATTTCCACCTATTCTAGCCATTGATTGCAGCTTCCTAATAAGTCTCCCATGTGGAACAGTGTCAAACGCTTTCTGGAAGTCTAGGAATATGCAATCTGCCCAGCCCTCTCTTTCCTGTAAGATTTGGCTTACCTCATCATAAAATTCTAATAAGTTTGTTACTGTTGATCTTCCTTCTCTGAAGCCATGTTGCCTCACTGACAAAAAGTTGAAGGATTCCAAGTGAAGAGAGATATGTTTCCTTAGTAGTTTCTCCATAAGTTTGCAAACTATGCTGGTCAAGGAAACTGGTCTATAGTTCAGAGCCGTATACCTCCTTCCCTTTTTGAAGATAGGTATCACATTTGCTTGTTTCCAGCATCTTGGAATCTCCCCCGACTCCAGTGTGTGTGTGTGTGTGTGTGTGTGTAACCAAATAAGCATATTACCATATGTAAAAACGTGAATTATATTTACCCTGACCGGGACTTGAACTTAGGACACATAATCACTGTGCCAAGGAGCTACCAACTACACCAGAGACGGTCTAAAAGAGAAACCAACATTACAGCTTAACTGCAATAGTAGAAATGAACACATTCTATCTAAGTGCCATTTTCCTCATATTACATTCTCTCTCAAACTCACTCGTGGTTTCGTTTTCGAATTTAATTCATAGCTCAATCTAATTAGGGACCAACAATTAGCAAATGACATGAATCATTTTTACCCCATGCTTATTGATTTTTGTTGGTCCCTAATTAGATTTGGATTTGAATTGAATGCGAAAATGAAGCCACTGGTGAGGTTGGGAGAAACTGTAATATGAACAAAGGCATTCAGATAGAATGTGTTCATTCATAGTATATTAGCTAAGGTGTAGGTTTGGCTCCTCCATTAGACTTTCAGTGATGTAGTTGGTTGTGCCTTGGCACAGTAGCTATGTGTCCTAGATTCAAGTCCCGATCGGGGCAAAATTTATTCATGTTTTTACATATAGCAATGTAGTTATTGAATTATATATATATATATATATATATATATATATATATATATATATATATATATATATATATATATATATATATATATATATATATATATATATATATATATATATATATATATATATATATATATATATGTTGCATTAAAATAAGTATTAACAGCGAGAACTTGACTCAATAAAAACAAGGTGCTCAGTGTGTTGAAGTAAAATTCAATCGTACCAGCATCACATCAAACAATGACGGTACATAAAGATGATGGTATATTTTTTTTTTCATTTTATACAACCCAGGATATATGAATTGACGAGTATATTTAAAAATTTTACCAATTCCTGTATGATGCTTATAGGTGTTCTCTGTATGAATTTTTAAGTAGCAGGCTGACACACGGTAGTGAGAATTTTTGTGGCAAAAATATAATTTTGTGGAACATCATCAAAGCCTTTATTTGATAGGCCAATAGCAAGTCTGCTGGAAGCCATGGGAAAACCCGGGGCCCAGGCAACAGTGAGTAAAGCGTTGGTATTGATATCATAAATATCAGTGGGAGTAGATGCAGACTTTAGGGCTCCAATGAATACCCTGTTTTTGGAGATTGCCTTCAACCAGTTTTTTTTCTCATCTGTATCTGGATAGCTCACCATGGTCATTCCCAAAGACTGGCAAAACGCTAAAGCGGTGCTGAAATAGGGAGAAAATAAATAACTCTCAAGTCCTAATAGATCTTTTTTACCATTATTCTGAGTTTTTATAAAGGTTTGCCATAACTAGGTAATTACAGTCAGGTAATTACTTACTCCCAGGAAAAATAACCACTCCTGAAGACGTGCTGGACCCCGTTGTAAGTAGTAGTGACGTAAGCCTCGACGTAAGGTGCTGGGTAGGTTTTCGTCCCAAGGAGACCAACTAGAATTTTACAAGGAAAATCCTGAGGGAGATATTAAAGGCTATGTATACTATTGGATTATGTTTTATTTATTTATTTATTACTTTATCAATCAATTTAATTATTTATCAATACATTTATTCTTTATTTATTTATTTAATTATTTCAAGAAGAAGAAGAAGAAAACACGTGTAAAAAATCTCTCCATTACTTGATCGGTCAGCATAACGAATCCTAGACACTGTGGATTCCTGTTACAGTTCCTAGCACATTCTGTTCTGCTCGACACGTAGAGATCTATGTAATCAGAGATGCCATAGGGTGTAGCGAAGGTTCGGACGTATTCCGTCACTTGTAAAGTACAGAGTGCCCAAGGTATACAACACAGGATCAGGAATTCTTTCCAGAAGAACTTCATATTTGGAGATCTGAGTCAATACCTTTAAAATATCAATAAAAGTATCTTTCTCTAAAACCTGAACAAAAGAATAATAGACACCACTATAGTATGGATCCATGAGCAAAATTAGGTAAACGCATTTAGGTAACATAAACCAAAGATTGTTACCTCCAATGGTAGAATAAGACGCTTATGAATCCACATCCATTCACTCAAAGCCATCACACTGTACAGATTTCTTGCAGCTGATGACATGTAATATGCACTATGGTTTACTCTTATGTTAAAAATGTAAGCCATACATCCGATGTTGCTCAAACCATTAAACGGGGTTTTACCTTCAATTATTATTAAAGTGACTGTAATATCACTTCAGGAGACAATGTATTGGGAACAGATTTTTTTTTTCTGGTAAAGAAAAAGATGGGTGAAGGTTGAAGGGCTGCTGGTGTTAACCTCTTTACCCTTTGGTATCTAACTGAAACAATTGTTTGGGTTTACTATAAATTTATTTTTGTCGCAAACTGAAATTTATCATATCAAATTACACTCTCCATAGAGGCATTTTACTTTTAGGAAGGAACTTAAGCTACAGAAATCTTTAAATAATAACTCTATGTCTTTCAAAAACACATTCCTGCAACATAGTAAAAGTCTACAAGATATATGTGAAGATGTTTATTCGCTGGTTTCTTATCCATGATTTAGGTTCAGAGTAGTATTTGCTCAATATTTACTTCTCTTTGAACAGTTCAGGCAAAGGAACTTATGAGCTGACCAACTTTCGTGCCATGAACATATGGAAAGAAGAAGAAGAAGAATTGTTCCCACTTATGTGAATCGTAGAATTTAAATACCATATATTGTTTGCTTTTTGATGTGTCACCATTCATCCCCCTTCGAGAGGGGGTTGGAAACAGACAGACTTACGCTGAGGAATTAAAACAGAAAAGGATCCTTAACTAAGTCTCCAGAATTCATAAAACCAGAGATTTCACTTGGGAAATCCGGAATCTAACGAAACTTGAGAGAAAATGTTGAAAAGAGGAGGCCAACATATATTCTGGAGACAAGAAGACAGTTCATAATATTAGTACATATTCTATTGCTAGATATATTCTGTTTTGAACTATTCTAATAGCCAAGTTTTATTCAAATATATAGAAAATGTAAAATAGCCAAAAAGTTATTCTGATCCATATATTCATTATTAATTTAATTACTTATTTCAAGAAGAAGAAAACACGTGCAAAAATCTCTCTATTACCTGATCGATCAGCATCACAAACAATATTAAATCTTAATGAAACCAGAGGATTGTCACTAGTAATGCCAGAAGGATAAAGGAAGGGATGAAGAGTGATAGAAGAGTAAACAAAAGGGGAAAGTATGACGGAAAACAAAATTAAAAGGCAAAAAAGATGAAAGAAAAACAGGAAGAAATATATGTATATATATACTCAGATAAGGAAGCCACAAGTGAGGCTAAGAGAGACTGTAACATGAACAAGAAGGCATTCAGATAGAATGCGTTCATCCCTAGGATAGCAGTTAAGCTGCAAAGTTTGTTTCTCTTTTATTCCTTCTGTGGTGTAATTGGTAGCACCTTGGCACAGTAATTATATGTCCTAGGTTCGAGTCCCGGTCAGGGTAAAATATGATTCATGTTTTCACATATGGTAATGTGCTTTTTTGATTGTCATTGGTCCCTAATTAGACTGGGAGTTAAATTACATGCAAAAACGAAATCACAAGTGAGGTTGGAAGAAACTATAATATGAACAAAAAGGCTTTCAGATAGAATGCGTTCATTCCAAGTATAGCAGTAAAGCTGTAATGTTGGTTTCTCTTTTATACCTTCTGTGGTGTAGTTGGTAGCGCATTGGCACAGTAATTATGTGTCCTAGCTTCGAGAATTCACGGTCGGGGTAAAATTTGATTCATGTTTTCATATATGGTAATGTGCTTATTTAATTATCGATGGTCCCTAATTAGATTGGGATTTAAATTAAATGCAAAAACAAAACCACAAGCGAATTTGGAAGAAACTGTCATATGAACAAAAGGTATTCAGATAGAATGCGTTCATTCCTAGTATAGCAGTTAAGCTGTAAGGTTGGTTTCTCTTTTATACCTTCTGTGGTGTAGTTTAGTAGTGCCTTATTTGAGGTGGAAAGATTTGTATTTTTTAAGGGGACTCAGTTTCTGAACTCGGTTAGTAGTTCATAGACATCCAAAAAACTATCTTACTTGCACAACCCCCGAATACCACTACTCGGTTAATGAAACTCAGAATTGAACTTTATTTTAATTTTGGAAAGCATAAACAAAATTATAAGGTTTAATTTTATGGAATGCAGTATCGAAATCTGGAGGTGGTGAACACAACTTCAATTCCCGGCACCACAGACGGATGCCAAGAAATGGGACTCAACTCGAAGGAGATCACTTCTGTTACACAGGCAGAGTAGAATGGAGGACACTGTCGTTGCATATACAGAAATAACACACCGTTAATAATGGGAAAATTAAAGGCACAACCACACAAATAAGGGGTTTCAAATATAAATCTACAGGATGAAAATATATCCGTTTAATCACATTTAACAAGAAATATTTACGCTACCATAAGGGCATAAACAAATTATTAATTATTTGCAAACATTAGTGTAAAGCACTTTATTCATAATCAATAAAGAATCTACAGGATAGATATGTAATCATTTAATGGCAGTTGACAAGAAATGCTTACGCAGCCATAAGGGGTTTAAGAATACGTCATCTGTGTTTCCTTGTGTGTCGTAAAAGTCGACATAATGGGGTAGAGCAGTGGGACTGGGAATCCCCTCCTCTGTATTTTACTTCCTACGTATAGCCAAGAGATGTGGGGGTACTCTGGCAGGAGAGATCCAACCTGAACTCTAGTAATTGGGTTTCTGAATGTGCGTGGTTGTGGTGTAAATGAAAGTAAGAGAGAGGTGATAGGGAGTATGTTTGTGGAGAGAAATATAGATGTACTAGCATTGAGTGAAACTAAGATAAAAGGGAATGGTGAGGTGACATTTGGGAAAGTGGTAGGTAGGGTGTCTGGAGTTGAGAGGGGAAGAGGAAGAGAGGAAGGGGCTCTGTCATTAAGTGAAGAGATGAATAAGTATTTGGTAGAATGAAAGGTAGTATCTTCTCGAATAATAGTGGGTAATGTGAGGCTGGGATGCGAAGCTTGGCAGTTTGTGAGTGCATATGGCCCTGGCAATGAAAAAAGTGGGGAAGAAAGAGAAGAATTTTGGATGAAATTGAATGAGTGTGTGGAAGACTTGGGAATGAATGTGAATGTGGTGTTGATGGGAGATTTGAATGCTAGAGTAGGGAATGAGCCAGTGCATGGTGTAATTGGGCAGTATGAAGTACCTGGTAGGAATGAGAGTGGAGAGAAAAAGATATAAATGTTTATTGAGAGAGAGAGATGTTGATTACTAATACTGTATTTATAAAGAAGGATCTGCACAAGTATACATGGGTCAATGTGGATACTGGAAGAGCAGTTGACAGAGCATTAATGGATTATTTTGTGGTGAATAGGAGGGCGATTGGAAGAGTATTGGATGTGAAAGTACTGAGAGGAGCTAGTGGTGGAATATCTGATCATTATTTAGTGGAAAGTAGAGTGAGAGTGGGAGAAAAGTGGAGAAAGAGCAGAAGTGAGAGAAGAAGAGAAGTGCAAAAAGTGAATGAATTGTATAAGAAAGGGAAAGACTGTGACTATAAGGCTAGTGTGAGAAATGTGTGGAATGTATTAAAAGAGAAAGTGGAGGAGGGAGTGGAGGAAGAATGGAGCTGTTTCAAGGAGGAAGTTATGAAGCGTGCCGAGACAGTGTGCAGGAGACTAACTGGTGGAAGTAAAAGGAAATGTAGTGAATGGTGAAATGAGCAGGTGAGCGCAATAGTTGCTGAAAAGAAGAGGGCTTATGAGATATGGTTGCAGGTAGGTAATGTAGAAACGTATGAAAGGTATTGTAGAGCACGTGGTGAGGGAGGCAAAGAGAGAAGTGGCTCTAAGGTGGATCAGATTCTTGCCTGAGATTTTTGAAAGGAATATTAAGATGTACTGGAAGGAAGTGAAAAGAGTGAGGAAAGGTGAATGTGGTAGAGAGGAGAGAGTGGAAGGAGCAGATGGGCAATTGCTAGTGGATGAAATAAAGGTGAGAAAGAGATGAGCTGAATATTTCAAGAACCTGCTAAATGAGGCAGATGATAGTGAGGCAGAGATTGTGGCTGTGGAAAACGAATGGAGAATGCCAATGTTAGGAGATGAGAATGATAGAAATATAACAAAAGAGGAGGTAAATGTGGCATTGAGAGCAACTAAAGCAGGTAAAGCACCAGGGATAGATGGTTTGTCATGCTGAATGCTTGTCAAAAGGTGGGGAGACATTAATAGAATGGATTAGTAGAGTGTTGAATATATGTTTCAGGAAAGGGAGGTCCCATTTCATTGGAGGAGTGCATGTGTAGTTCCACTCTACAAAGGGAAGGTGAGATAAGTATGAGTGTAGTAGTTTTAGGTTGAGTGTAGTTGGTAAGGTATATGGAAGAGTGTTAATCGAGAGAATTAGGAAAGGTACTGAGAGACTGATTGGGGAAGAACAGTGTGGGTTCAGGAGAGGAAGAGGATGTGTGGATCAGGTGTTTGCGGTAAGACAGGTGTGAGAAGTACTTGGAGAAAGGTAAGGACACTTTTTGGGCCTTTAAGGACTTAGAGAAAGTGTATGATAGGGTAGATAGAGAGGGGTTATGGAGGGTGTTGCAACTGCATAGAATAAGTTGAAGTTTGTTGAATGCGGTGAAGAGTGTTACATGAATAGTAGAGCATGCGTGAGAGTTAGGAATGGTTTGTGTGATTGGTTTGAGGTGAATGTTGCGTTACATCAAGGTTGTGTAATGTCGCCATGGTTGTTTAATGTGTATATGGATGGAGTGGTAAGGGAAGTAAATGAAAGAGTATTAAACAGAGGCTTAGAACTAGTGGGTGAGCATGGAAGGTTGTGGAAATTGTGTCAGTTGCTATTTGTGAATGATACTGTAATGGTAGCTGAAACTGAAAATGAATTGAACCATTTGGTGACTGAGTTTATTAGCTTATATGAAAGAAGAAAGT
>JAXCGZ010004025.1:25000-27500 GCA_037179515.1 Halocaridina rubra
TAATAATAATAATAATAATAATAATAATAATGATAATAATAATAATTTAAATAATAATGATGATGATGATAATCGTAATAATAATAATAATAATAATGATAATAATAATAATAATAAAAATAATAATAATAATAATAATAATAATAATAATAATAATAATAATAATAATAATAATAATAACAACAACAACAACAACAACAACAACAACAACAATAATAATAATAATAATAATAATAATAATAATAATAATAATAATAATAATAATAATAATAATAATAATACATACATACATACATATACCTTGGCTGTTTCCCCCTTTAATTGGGGGTAGCCGACATCAAGAAAGGAAAACAAATAGGGGGATTACTTTGCTCTATGGGCAATGACGAGGGAGCTAGCAACCGTTCAGATGGCACTGCTGGAGTGCCACAGCCCATCCTCTCAGCTCTTCCACAACCTGTGTCGCTTCACAACTGCCAGCTCCTCCTACTGCCCCTACCACAGGGCTATCTCTGTAAGATGCAGCCCCGTGGTAACAGCAGATGTCCATCAGAGCCGCGTCACAATCGCTCGCCACTCATTCCTATTCCTAGCACGCTCGCCTGCTTCCCTCACATCCCTCCTCCTATCATTCAGGGCTCTCCTTACTCCATCCATCCATCCAAACCTAGGCCTCCCTCTAGCATTTCTCCCATCAACTCTCGCATTCATCACCTCTTTCAGCATCCTTTCATCATCCATCCTTTCCACATGGCCAAACCATCTCAGAACATTCATATCTACTCTGGCTGCAATTCTCTCCTCACACCCGTTCTTGCTCTCACCACTTCATTCCTAACCCTATCCAATCGAGATACACCAATCATATTCCTCAGGCATTTCATCTCAAACACATTTAGTTTCCGTCTCTCACTTACTTTCATACCCCATAACTCTGATCCATACATCACAGTTGGCACAACCACTTTCTCATACAAAACTTTCTTAACATTCATTTCCAACCCTCTATTCTTCATCACTCCTTTCAATGCACCCAACACTTTACATCCTTCATTCACTCTGTGACACACATCTGCTTCCACTCCACCATTTGCAGCTATAACCGAGCCTAAATACTTAAACTGATTAACCTCCTCAAGTGTCTCACTATTCAACATAACATTCAATCCAGCGCCATCCTCATTTCTTGTACACCTCATAACCTTACTCTTTCCCACATTCACTCGCAGCTTCCTTCTCTCACACACCATTCCAAATTCTGACACTAACTGACACAGCTTTTCCTATGAATCTGCCACCACCACAGTATCATCTGAAAACAGCAATTGATTCAGCTCCCACTCGTTATCATCCCCATCTACCATTCTCAAACCTCGACCACGCAATCGCTCATTCACCTCTCTTACAACTCCATCAATATACAAATTGAACAGCCATGGTGACATCACACATCCCTGTCTCAGTCCCACACTCACTGGAAACCACTCACTCACTTCATTCCCTACCCTAACACAACCTCTACTACCCTCATACAAACTCTTCACTGCATGCAACAATTTACCATTGATTCCATATAATCTCAAAACATTCCACATAGCCTCTCTATCAACTCTATCATATGCTTTCTCCAGATCCAAAAATGCAAAATACACATCCTTACCTTTTGCTAAATATTTCTCACATAACTGCCTAACTATAAAAATCTGATCTATAAAACCTCTACCTCTCCTAAAACCACTCTGCACTTCCGCGATCACATATTCTGTCTTATCCCTAATCCTATTAACCAGTATCCTACCATACACTTTTCCTACCACACTTAACAAACTTATACCCCTAAAATTACTGCATTCATACATATCTCCCTTACCTTTGTATAGGGGCACTATACAGGCAATCACCCAATCCACTGGCACCAATGACAACATAAAGCATATATTAAACACTCTCACTAACCATTCCAATGCAGTCACACCCCCTTCTTTCAACATCTCCGCTCTCACACCATCCATTCCAGGTGCTTTACCTGCTTTCGCTTCATACAATGCCCTTTTCACCTCCTCTCTTGTAATCTCACTCTCATTTTCATCTCCCATTACTGGCCCTTGAACCCCTCCCACTGCCACTATAGCTGCCTCTCTATCTTCCTCAACATTCAGCAAGCACTCAAAATATTCTGCCCATCTTTTCCTTGCATCGTTCCCTCTTAACATCTGTCCATTCACATCTTTCACTGTCTCTTCCATCCTCGATCCACCCTTCCTTGCTCTCTTCACTTCTTTCCAAAACTTCTTTTTATTCTCCTCATATGACCTACTAAAATCCTGTCCCCACCTAACATTTGCCAACCTCTTCTCTTCCTCTACCTTCCGCTTGGTTTCCACATTTTTCTCCCTATATCTTTCATACTTCTCCCTACTTTTACACTGCAGCCATTCCTCAAAAGCCCTCTTTTTCTCTTCCACCTTCATTTTCACCCCTTCATTCCACCACTCGCTGC
>JAXCGZ010004025.1:32500-60000 GCA_037179515.1 Halocaridina rubra
TGCCTAGAATTTGAACAGTCCATGTTTCAGAGTTTCTTCTTCATTGGCAACTTTTCCTCTATATATATGGGATTGCTGTTTCTACGTAACTAAATAGAGGTCAGTGTTTGATTTTGGTCCTACACTAACTGCTGAATCTCTTCTCAATATTTTCCCTCTGTATATAAGCATGCTTGAGATACACACTGAGTAGCAATGGCTTTTTTTTTCTTGTAAATGGAATAAAAATTTCAGCCAATGATACTGAAACCAAGAGGTTCAAATATAGCAATGGAATCATGTAAAGATGAAACACCCCCAGAATTTCATTTATAGTTCGATAAGCCCGTAAAATGCTTGGTTAGGTTAGGTGAGGTTAGGCTAGGATAGATTTGGTTATTAAAATTGCCTTGTAAAGAATAACCTTTGAGCAGCCTGGGGTTACTGTTCTTTGCAAGATTCTTTGAAGGATTATGCCACTTTAAAATTAACTTAATTTCATTCATTCATTAAGTAGAATTTTAAGTTACGGTGCAGGATACCCTGAGAAGATGGAAAATTCACTATCCAGTTTGTTTTGCTCATGTGTTTGCGATAATTTCTGGCCTGTAGTAGGCCTCCCAAGTGTATAGGATATTCTTCTGATGGCAGTGCTTTGAAGAAAAGGAAAGCCATCACCATGGAAGTGAAATGCAGTAGAATCAAACTCTTCCAAATGGGAGAAACTGCTACCAACATGACCGATCACTGTGGTTAAGCCGTTCAACCGTAGCGACAATTAACAAAAATAATTATTTCATCCTTGAACAAGTGAAAGGTTCTGTTCCTATGAATTCCACTGTGATTGCTACACAGCATAGAGGCCTAATGCTCGATATGGAAAGGATGTTGATCCAGGAAATAGCTAAAATAAAATATAATAATGTGAATATGGAAAAGGGGGAAGGGAGTGAAAGTGAAGTCTGTGGCCAGTAGGGTTGGTTTATATGATTCAAGGCTCGTGCTAATTTGAATTGCCTTATGGTGCAAGGTGAAGCTGCTAGTGGTGATAAGAAAGCAAGTATTTTTCCTAATGCATTGGCTGATGTAATTAGGGAGGGGGGTTACTGCGCTGAACAAGTGTTAAATGCCAAGGAGAAGAGAGCACCAGGCCATAAAGTTAGCAAGTAGAGACTGACTTTGCTTTGGGGGCTAATGCTGCTGGCAGCTTCAACCTGAAGATCTTATCGGTGTACATGGCAGAAAATCCAAGAGCACTAAAGGGCATTTGGAAGGGTCAGTTGCCTGTCATCTGGAAGTCGAACAAAAAAGCTTGGTTAAACCTTCAGATTTTCAAGGACTAGTTCAGCAATCATTTTGTACCAAAAGTGAAAAGGTACTGTGCTTTCAAGGGTCAGCCCTTTAAGGTGTTGCTAGTGCTGTATAATGCCCCTGGTCACCCTGTTCATTTCGATGACTTTCATCCTAATGTGAAGGTGGTTTACCTTGCACCTAATACCACAGCCCTGTCACAGCCAATGAACCAAGGTGTCATTGTTTCTTTCAAGGTCTAGTGCCTCCGAAAGACAATCACTAAGGCTCCCAGAGCAACAGAGAAAGACAAGAACTTGACTCTCGAGGAATTTCTGGAGTCTTACAACATTTTTCAAGCTGTCAAGAACATTGCTGCTTCTTGGAAGGAAGTTAAGCAGACGAACTTGAATGGCGTATAGAAGAAACTGTGTCCCCAGTTTGTGAATGACTTCCATAGCTTTGAGGGACAGTTGAGGCCATCATCAAGAATGTTGTTATCTTGAGCAATGACTTAAGTTGGTTGTGGAGGCTGACGATGTAATAGAGCTGCTGGAATTTCATGGAGGAGTTATCTGCTGAGGACCTCATTCAACTGGAGAAACAGATGATTGAAGAGGAAGAAATACCAATCCCAGAGACCAAGAGATTTTAAGGCAAGGGCTTGGAAAAAGGGTTTTCCTGATAGAGGAAGGGTTGTCAAAACTTGAGGGTGAGAAGTCAAACACTGCCAGGTACACTACAGACACCAGAGAGGTCATGGTTTCCTTGCAGTGTTACAAGGAAATTTGGGAGAAGATGGCATCCTTCCAGACTCTCCAGGAATGTTTCTTCAAGAAAGTAGAGCAGCGAGCAACTAATTGTGTACCCATTACCTAGGCCGCCTCTCCAGGCTCACACCCCCAGTATCTTCAGCACCTGCTGCACTCACCTGCCTTTGTCCCTCCAGCTTCCTCTTCCCAAAAAGCCTGTCTTTCTCTCGCTTGCAACGCCCCTTCCAGAGTGCAAGTCTACCACAAGAGTAAAGTTAAGGAATACTGTACTGTATATCTATATATAAGGAATTGTTTTCTTTTTAGTTCTGGCTAGGTTCATATTTCATAGAAAAGTTTTGTCTTAGATTATGAACTTTACTACTGCATTAGCACAGGTGGGTGACGTATATGCTTATTTAAGTGTGTTCCAACTTATGCTGAGAATCTGGTTACGTCACATCTTGAGGAACGGAACAGTGACGTAAGTCAAGAGCCCCCTGTATATCCAAAAATATCGCAATGATTATACTCTCTGCTAAACTAGGATAATAAAATAGCTACTGTGGTGACCAGATATCACAACTGCATTAGAAAGGATTCACAGTATACTATATGTTCCCTTATTGCACAAAAATGTGTAATCACGGAATAGAAATACTTGTAATGTCCTTATTACTAGTACTGCCGTATTTGGCATAATTGAATAGATATGAGTTTTTGTTTGCACATGCATTAGCTGTATAACATTAATAGAAAGTCCATTTAAACACGTCATGAAGTCTACACACAATTATAGTCCTTCAATCGCTCATATAGACCACACATGATGCAAGCAACTTTTCTTGTCTTAATGCCTGCATCTTATACACTACCATATGATAAACATACTGTTTATACACAGGGTTATTTTATCATAAGAAAACCGTGACAGACATGAAATGGAAAGCAAAGGGTAACAAGCTAGGAAGCTCTCACGATACCACAATATGAGTAATTGAAAAAACACATACAGTCAGGTAGAAATCTTCGCGCACATTAATTCCTTCGCCATACTTATAAAAAAAAAAATTACAAAATATTGACTTTGATACTCAACACTTTTCTCTTGAGCTGAACTAAATCCAAAAAACAATGATACACTGGTCACGACCATATTCCCTTCCTATTCTAGCAGTTGAGTAGTAACGTATTTCTGTACGCACATTCCACCTCATTAATGAACCATCTGCAAAAATTATTGTATTAGTAATCACTTCCACGTGTAACCACTTTCTTGCAGGTAGGTCGCAGCACTATGGTGTGCTCGAACTGGGCTGTATAACAGCCTTTGACATCACAGAGTGGAGGGTATGGATCCAGTATTCCCTGTAACAAAATAAAGCCATTAAAAATAATTCTTTTCATATTCATTATACTTCTCGTTCACCTCAACTTGCCCGACACTGCAATACTTTGAATCAGTGGAAAAAAAAAGGTAAATATATGAATTATGAGTCCTTTATAAGACCTATTCAGTTACCAGTTATATAGGACAGAAGCCACCATGGACACAAAAATTTTTAATCTATCATTTCAAGAAAACTTATTCACATTAGAGCAAAATCCACAGACCAGGATAAGTACAATTAATTACAGGCAATTACATATAATTACTAATGTCCTATATATCAGACCATGTCTGCATGAAAAGGACTTTGTTTCTTTAATGGACTTGACAAATATAATTACCTGTAAAATTTGAAATGCTACATTTGAATAAATCAACAACAAAACATAATTAAAGAAATAATTATAACTAATGTTGATGACACATCCCATTCTAGGTTAATTTACACGGTCGGTGGGTTCCACCACTCCCCGAGTAAGAGAAAAATTGCACATGTTCAAGACCCTTAGTGTACAGTGACAGTATTTTGCATATAACCTTTTCCAATCTCCTATAGACTTTATATCACACATATATTTTGTACTGAACATTAAACTACCTTTTACATTTCGAATTTATGTAAAATCAGAGGTCATAGTTATAGTGAATTTTTTTTAATTATTGTCAATGAAAGCTTGCTCCAACCACACAAGAATACCTGAAATTTATATAAAGATAGATACTGTTTCAAATATACCAACCTTGTCGCACAAGTTCTAAGAGCCATCAGGTACTTGGTTTTTCCTAAGCGACCCAGCCATCGACGGCAGAAAGCTAACGTTCCAAACTTTTGGTTTATCACATTCAGTAAGTGTTTTGACTTACCCAATCTGAAATGAAGAAAAAACTCATTGATAAAAAAAGATATAAATAAAAATACAGCCACAAACGATCACCCAACAGTAAACCATACTACCACTACAGCAATTTTCTAACAAATGATTAATGGATGACAAAGGCACCACAGAAAACTCCATACAAATATTACCAAGGGCTTTTTAATTACAAAACACTACTTTCCTTTCAAAATATCATTATTACCAATCCTACCCAAGTGGCAAAAGCATAGTTTTCCAAAGTAGTTCATTTAACTCTATTTTTATAGTACAGTCAATTGAGGTAAAGAAGGCCAGCATAGTAGTAAGGTAACTCCTGTCAACTCAGCATATTCAGTTTATGCACCAATAAATATGCAAAGCCAATAGTAAAACAGTATCTTCATTAGACTTGTCTGAAAATGACAAATTCCCACTCTTTAGCTACCATGTGGAAAAATATGACTATACAATAGGACATTTTCTAAGTATAAATAAAAAAAAAAGTAAGAGTCATGTGAATATGAGCATTTTTGCACCTGAAAAACATAAAACATGCTTTGTCAATGTGACGAGGAACGAATATACAGACAACAGAGCTACGCATTATATAGACCTATAGAGAATACGCTACCCCACAATGCCAGTATTACTGTCAGTACCTCTTTATATCCATACCTCAAGGGGACATGCCCTGCATCGAAAGTCTTCATGTAATGAGAGGTCTCCATGTCGTCATGAACATAACCCCTTCCAGTGGAGCCAAAAGTCTCAATGGCATACACCTCATTTTCTTCCATAACTTCTGCCTCGCCACCCTTCGCTATGGGCACAGTCTTCCCTGCATGAATTCCTAGCAATAAAGATACATCAAAATTCCCATGGATAAAGATATAATAGATAATAATTCCTGAAAATAAAATATAATACAAAAAATTCCGGTAGACAGATATAATGTATAGAAAAACCTGGATACAGATATGGGGAAATTTTACATAAACATGACACAAACAGTTATAATTTTTGCAAAAATTTTCCCAATGGTTACCAGAATAAGAGGGCAAATGAAGGCACAAAGCATGTCAACACTTACGGTAGGGTGCAATGGAATGTCCATTGAGATTCCGAATGCATTTGACCGGATACGTCTTGCCATCTAACTCAAGTTCGTAGCTTTCCATCGTCTCTTGAATGGCTTCACCAATATCACAGAGGCGTGCATCAATACCAGCTTCACGAATGCCTGTGTTAGTGGCTGCACGAACAGCTTCTACCAGCTTATCGTACTTGTTGTTGAAGGTCAATGTGAATGCACAGTCAATAACACTACCTGGAAAAAACTGTATAGTCACTTCTAATACCATTTCATCGGTGCCATGAGAAATCCTCAGTATTTAATAAATAAAGCAGCTTTCTAAAACACACATCTCATTAAATGTAAGGAAATCTATAAAACCAATCTCTCAAACGGTAATCCATCCAATACTATAGAGTTATTCAGCAATAAAGGTAACTTGCAATACGTTCAATGTAATTTCTACAGCACTATAAGTACTAAAATAGTTACAAAAACAGGTATATATTCACTATGCGAGATCCCTTCTCCAGCACACCAAGTACAGTAGCCACCTTATATTAATGATCTCTTTCACTATAGACACTACATTTAGTGATATCAAACTTTACCTTCTTATACAAGAAATTTCAGATCCGTGACAAATTCACAAACTTAGAAAAAAGGATTAAAAAAATCACAACTTCATAAAAAAAAAAATATATGTGGTCTCAATGTTCTAAAACCATAATTACATTTCACTTTAAAGATTGATTACTTGTTATGTTTGGATTCAGAATTATGTCAATTCTTAAGTACAGTAGATCAAAAGTAGCTGAAATAATACATACAAAAGACATGAACAGCTAAGATAAGGAAATGCAACATACCAATAGAAATTTGTGATGTGATCGACTATATATCACGGTCTCCCCTTTTCTACTAAGGACTAGAAAGGTACTTTATGGCGAAGGACTTTGGCTTTGGCAGGTTCGATCATTATCCTGAGTGTATGCCCCTTCTAACTTGTATCCTCAGAATGTGGCAGGCCGCAAACCCACGACCTGATAACTCAAAGTTGCGAGCGCTACCACTTTGCCATGGTGACTACACCAATGAAAATTCATGTACTCACCATTTATGTGGACACCAAAGTCAATCTTGCAAACATCATCATATGAGAGAACCGTTTTATCACCAGCATTTGGAGTATAATGGGCAGCATAACGGTTGAGAGAACACCCCGTTGGAAAGGCTAGACCCGCCTTTAATCCATCCTCCTTGATGAGCTTACGATTTGTCTCTTCAATCATGTTGCAAATTTTTATTATGGTCATGCCAGGCTTCACATTAGCTTGGAAATACTGCCTTGTCTGATTAAAAAAAATAAATATCAAGAATATATATATGTCAGATTAGCTCTGTCTTATAATTAGTGAATTGTGACATTTGCATAAAGCCAACTTCTCCAAGAGATTGTTATGCATTTCCAAATAGTAGCATTATAAAAAAAGTTCCATAACGGATGACATATTCTCCTGAGTGAGCAAAGTGGCCACAAGTGTATAAAGAAATCAACAGCTTCATAATTTTCAAACCATTAAGCCAATTTTTACGATTAAAACATTGTTTGTCATATTTGAACATTCATAATTCATTTGTAGGTACATGTCAACTTCTTGAACACTTTAATGATAAATTTGTGTACTGTGCATGTGTTAATACAATTTTACATTTTCAAATCTATTGATCACCATTCACTATCTATTCACAATTGTTACTCATATTACTTGCCAAAAAAAAATGGAATGTGACTTACATCCCAAAAAACCTCCAATTACAAATGTGCCATTATAAGGTGGAACAACATTTAGGAAAAATGTCTGCCATATGCTTGACTATTGACCCTTTGAAATTTTAGGGTAACATCAATTTATTTAATGGTCTTTTCCTACCAGTTTAGCCTGTATGTTAACAGTTCAGTGTTATTAATATATATATATATATATATATATATATATATATATATATATATATATATATATATATATATATATATATATATATATATATATATATATATATATATATATATATACACACACAAGACGCAAACCAACTACACTACAGAAGGTCTTAAAAGGGAAACGCACCTTACAGCTTTTTATCTGCTGTACTAGGGATGAACGCATTCTATCTGAATGCCACTACGTTCATATTACAGCTTCCCCCAACCTCACTCGTGGCTTCGTTTTCGCATATAAAGCAACTCTCGATCTCATTCGGGACCAACAATAATCCAATAAGCACATTATCATATGTGAAAACTTTAATCATGTTTCTACATAAGGGAATGTGCTAATTTTATATATATATATATATATATATATATATATATATATATATATATATATATATATATATATATATATATATATATATATATATATATATATATATATATATATATATATATATATATATATATATATATATATATATATATGTATGTATGCATGCATATATGTATGCATGTATGTATGCATATATGTATGAATGTATGTATGTATGTATGTATGTATGTATGTATGTATGTATGTATGTATGTGATTACCTAATTGTGATTACCTAATTGTGTTTACGGGAAAGAGCCCAAAGCTCGTATCTTCCCGTCTCCTCATCGGTTCCATTTTATACTTAGTGATACTATCATACCTGTCCTTAAAACTATGGATTGAGATAGCATTAACTACCTCCTCGCTTAGCGAATTCCAATTATCAACTACTCTTACACTGAAAAAGTATTTCCTTACATCCTGCAAAGAAGTTTTCTTACGAAGCTTCAAACTATGACCTCTAGTTCTAGAGCCAGCAATATCAAAATATCGATCCCTATCCACTCTATCATAACCATGAAGGAATTTAAAGACTGTCACCATATCCCCCCTCACTCTTCTAGCTTCGAGTGATGGTAAGTCTAATTCCCTCAGCCTCTCATCATAACCGAGATTGCGTATTTCTGCCACCAGTTTCGTGGCATGTCTTTGAACTTTTTCAAACTTAGCTATGTGCTTTTTCAAGTGCGGATTCCAAAAGGGGGCTACATATTCGAGTTTTGGCCTCACATAGGTTACATAAATATTTCTGAACATTTCCTTGTCCATGTGCCTGAAGGCTACCCTTACATTTGATAAGAATGCATATGCTGCCCTTACTATGCCATTTATATGTATTTCTGGAGACAAATCTGCCAGTATGTTTACTCCTAGATCTCTCTCATTTTCTGTCTCTTGAAGTTGTACTCCAGCCACTGAGTAGTCAAGCTTGGGCCTTCTTGCACTTGTACCCATTCTCATTACCTTACATTTTGAAGTATTGAATTTCATTAGCCACTTTTCTGACAACTCATGCAGATTATTTAGATCCTCCTGAAGTTCTCTACCATTGTTCTCGTTTTTTACTTTCTTCACAATCTTTGCATCATCTGCAAACATATTCATGAATGAATTTACAGACTCTGGTAGGTCATTTACATATACAAGGAACAAAAGTGGCCCTAAAACTGAACCCTGTGGAACTCCACTACTAACTCTTCTCCATTCAGACACTGAGTGTCTTACTCTAACCCTCTGTTCCCTTCCTTCTAAGTAAGTTTTTATCCATTCCAAAACATTTCCACCTATTCTAGCCATTGATTGCAGCTTCCTAATAAGTCTCCCATGTGGAACAGTGTCAAGGAATATGCAAGGAAGTCTAGGAATATGCAATCTGCCCAGCCCTCTCTTTCCTGTAAGATTCGGCTTACCTCATCATAAAATTTTAATAAGTTTGTTACTGTTGATCTACCTTCTCTGAAGCCATGTTGCCTCACTGACAAAAAGTTGAAGAATTCCAAGTGAAGAGAGATATGTTTTCTTAGTAGTTTCTCCATAACTTTGCAAACTATGCTGGTCAAGGAAACTGGTCTATAGTTCAGAGCCGTATCCCTCCTTCCCTTTTTGAAGATAGGTATCACATTTGCTAGTTTCCAGCATCTTGGAATCTCCCCCGACTCCAGTGACTTTTTAAATATGATACTCAGTGCCACTGATGTTGAGTTTGCGCATTTTTTAAGTACATGAGGGGATATGTCATCAGGACCTGTAGCTCTATGAACATCTAAATCCATCAGCACTTTGCATACCTCTGTGGCTGTAAGGTTGATGTTCTCTAATACCGGCCCTTGAGCTTCTATCTCTGCAATCTGAGGGGGTGGGGTATTTTCTACTGTAAATACTGACTAAAACTCCTTGTTCAATTCTTTGCAGATCTCTTCATTCGTCTCAGTGATGCTTCCATCCGCTCTCTTTAGCCTTAAGACCTGTTCTTTTACCTTCAGTTTTCCTGGTGATGTCCCTCTCATAGTCTCTCTCTGCCTCTCTCCTTTTACTCAGGTAGTCATTTCTTGCTCTTTTGTAGGTTTGCCAGGCATTTATGTTTATGCTCCTCCTATGCCATTTCCAGCATTTGTCTCTCCACTCCTTAGCTCTTTTACACTCATAATCGAACCATTTCTCTCTGACATGAATTAATCCTACTTTTTTGACAAGTATGCAGCAATCTAATATCTTCCAATATTTCTCACAAAAGATGACATGCATTTCTTGTACAGATTTGTTGCAAAATAAGGTTCTCCAGTCAATAACTGCAAAAAGTTCATTCATTTTGATGTAATCTCTTTCGGATAGTTCCTCCTCTTGCCCTCAGTGACTCTACTCCCAGACAGAACATCTTCAGTGATATACTCCATCAACAACACACAGTGGTCACTCTTTCCATTTGGTGGTTCATACTAATTTTTTTCAATATCCAACACATTATCTGTGAATACTAGATCAAGTAGTGATGGCTCATCCTCCCCTTGGTCCTCGTTGATTCCAGTAAATGTTGGTGTAGAAAATTCCCTTGTACACTATGTAGGAATCTTGCCCCGAATGAGTCCTCAAAACTGTGTGGGTCAAGATTTATCCAATCTATCTCTTTATGATTAAAATCTCCCATAATCAAAATCCTACATTTTCTCTCCTGTGCCATGTTAACAACTGAGTTTATGACTTCAATAGTACCTATATGACTTTCCTCTTAAACTTCTAGGCTATGTTGGTTCCTTGGTGGGTTATATACAACAGTTATTATAATGCTCTCTGACCCAGTATTTATGCGAGCAACAAGAAATTCTTTGACTCACTTTCTATAACCAAGTTTATTTTTTCAACAGAATCCTTTCACTTATGAGCAGTGCTATCCCTCCTCCAGTCCTCTCAGATCTTTCAAACCTTAATATTCTGAAGAATTTAGGAAAAATTGTGACACTGTTTATGTCATCAATCTGCTTAGTCTCTGTATCTGCTACTATATCTGCCTTACCAGCTAATCCATCAGCAATTGTGTATAATAATCTTAAGGCTGTGTATTAGCACCGTACAGTGATATTACTGATTCCATTATAGTCACTGCACAGTGAAAAGAACAGTGGCTTTGTTATCACCGGTCGGTGATAATATGTTTTTTGGTATTTTCACCGAGAATATAAAATCATTTATTGTTACTTCTCAATTGCCTTTATGGGATGTTAAAAGATATTTAGTAAAAATACATTTATTCCCTGTTAAGAATAAAAGATATTTTATAAAAATACATTCCATATTAAAATTAAAAGTTATTATATATATATATATATATATATATATATATATATATATATATATATATATATATATATATATATATATATATATATATATATATATATATTCCATATTAAAATTAATTTTTTTTTTATAAAAATACATTTATTCCATATGCATATTCCATATAGTTTGTAAATAGTCTTAGTGGCACTGTGTGCGATAGAATATAAGTGTTATACAGAATATTACGCATCATTTGGCTCACTACTGATACTCGCTCTCTTGCTTCCTTTTGTGGACAGCTTTCTTGTTTTCCATTTGACTCCAGCTTTAGGAACTTTGGAATGATTAAATCGTCCTAATACATTTGACTCTTTAGGACAACCCCTCGTTTTTACAGTAGGAAGATGAGCATTCATTACCTGTACTCATTGTGAATCTGCTGTTGTGACTGGCGAAGCTGGTCTGTGTGACGTCGTTGAAGCTGGTGTGTGTGACGTCGATGAAGCTGGTGTGTGTGACGTCTTTGAAGCTGGTGTGTGTGACGTATTTGAAGCTGGTGTGTGTGACATTTGTGAAGCAGATAAACTGGCTGGATATTCCTCCATGTGTAACTCCATGTCGTTTTGGACTTCTATAAAAGTGTCGTTCTCCATGTTGCCTTGGCTGGTAGAAGTATAATCTGGAACTGATTCAACTGCAGTGACAGGAGGACTGAAAATATCCCTGAAGAGAGATGTTGTTTCTGTCTGTATGTTGTCTTGACTGGCTACAAAACAAAAACAACACACGAACCTGCAGTAATCCTGTAACTACTGTACAGGCTGTTTCTTATCACCAGTGATAAACAAAGCTCCTGATATCCCTTAATGCACGTTCATTCAGTGATAATAACGTAACTAGCAATTATTACCATGCTGTGATAATAACGTCGTCTGTAATATCACTGTTCGGTGATAATAGTCACTCCCCAATCTTAATGAGGCCCCATCTCCTGATCTTCTGTCATTATCTTCTTTATCTCCCCTTTGTCTGGAAGAACTCTGAAATGAAAATTTTTCTTTTCTTCTTCAATTTTTTCCTCTTTTAACCTTCTAGCCTCTTGTAATAAGTTTTTGATTCTTTCCATCTCTTCCTGTGTTTTGTATTATCTAAAGAACACTTCTTTGAATTCTTAAAGGTCTTTTAGACTTTTTTCCTAATCAATATTTCTCTACATGTGTCCCCTCTCTCAAAGGTTGCTTTTGTTGGTCTCTGCTTTCCCTCCCTAGAATATCTACCTAGTTGGTGAATATTTATAATATCCTCAGGATCACAAACTACTCCAAGTTTTCTTATCAGGTCTACAACCCTAGCTTAATTTTCTTCAAGTCTTCCCTGCCATGTTGGCTACTGGGATTTGATTATGCCTGATATTACCACTGTCTTCTCTTTATCAAGTGCCTGTTTAATCAGTGGGTTTACCCTTTCCATCACAACGTCTTTCATTTTTTTTATTACTGTTCCTTTATAGTCAACTGTTTGTATGTTTTCCAGTGCCACCACCTTCACAGCATCTTGTACTGCCACATTCCCCTTTAGTGCATCAGCAAAGGAAGTTTTCATGGCATCATGTTCCATATTCAGCTCCTGAAACTCTTTTCTAAACCGTTTGATGTTTTCCTTAATCTGGACATTCCAAGCTGCAATCTCGTCTCTCTCAGAAGAGAGCAGTGAACTAGCATTTAATTCATATACGTTGTCATTCAGCTGTTTGTTGTCATCTTCATGTTTAGAAATTCTGAAAGCTTCATTCTCTTTCATTTCTCTATCCATATTCCAAATTTTGTCATCAAGGTTCATAACCATTGTCTCTAATTCCTTGACTCTCCGTTTTAATCTCCTAACAGCTAAACCCCTTTCTGTTGCTACATATCCATGGAGATCCTCTACCATCCCTCCCCAACCATTGGATAGGGGGTGGGGTTGGGACAGAGATGGCCTCATTTTCATGTTTTCCCTTTCACAGAATATAGAAAGAAGAAGAAGAAGAAGAAGAAAAAGGAGAGAAAAAAGGAGAAAAGCTTTAATTAAGCTTCACACATAATTACTGTATCTTTATATGAGTACTATTTAGTTATTCAATTCATCTCTTTTCTGGTCACACACATCCTAACTTAAAATTTAAGGAAAAAAATGCAAAACGATAGTCCACTTGAAGGAAAATTTGAATTTGTATCTGAGGAGACATCCACCTGTTTCTGCTATATATTCTTCTTAACTGATAAACCGGTCATTTCAGAAAAGAAGAAAGAAATATTAATCACTTGCTAACCAAAGTGTATTATCATAGGATCAGAATTTATATTTAACTCAATCTTAACAAAATAAAACAATAATAAAAGAGAGAACTAAAAGAAAAAACAAGAAAAAATAGGACAGCTGGGCTACTTGGCAACTTAACTCAGTACTGTTGACAGGTGTGTTTTATGTATTTATTTAATTATGCAATTATTTTGTGTATCAAACTATCTATTAAGTTAATATAAATGGAAAAGATATTGATTACAACAAAATATGAAACCACAGGATCAGGTAAACGTCTGTAAGAGCTCTCCCCAATTTACACAAAAAATAGATAATGTGATGTGATGGCTTTGCCTCTGGCAACCTTCCTAAGTTTCCTTCAAGGCAGGACAGGACAGCTTCTTCTTTTTCTTCTCTCAAATTTAATATTTTGGACAGTCTCATTAACAACAAATATAATTTTTTTTTACTCACAATACTCTGCAGAATCTCTTATTTAGGGAAATTTTGCTTAAATTTTATACTTAAATCTTGGTCACTCAAAAACACAAGGAAAAATTCGATAGATACTGATTGTGTGTGTTCTAATGCACACTGTGTGTGTGTGAGATTACCTAATTGTGATTACCTAATTGTGCTTACGGGAAAGAGCCCAAAGCTCGTATCTTCCCGTCTCCTCATCGGTTCCATTTTATACTTAGTGATACTTATCATACCTGTCCTTAAAACTATGGATTGAGATAGCATTAACTACCTCCTCGCTTAGCCAATTCCAATTATCAACTCCTCTTACACTGAAAAAGTATTTCCTTACATCCTGCAAAGAAGTTTTCTTACGAAGCTTCAAACTATGCCCTCTAGTTCTAGAGCCAGCCATATCAAAATATCGATCCCTATCCACTCTATCATAACCATGAAGGAATTTAAAGACTGTTACCATATCCCCCCTCAATCTTCTAGCTTCGAGTGATGGTAAGTCTAATTCCCTCAGCCTCTCATCATAACTGAGATTGCGTATTTCTGGCACCAGTTTCGTGGCATGTCTTTGAACTTTTTCAAGCTTAGCTATGTGCTTTTTCAAGTGCGGATTCCAAAAGGGGGCTGCATATTCGAGTTTTGGCCTCACATAGGTTACATATATATTTCTGAACATTTCCTTGTCCATGTGCCTGAAGGCCACCCTTACATTTGATAAGAATGCATATGCTGCCCTTACTATGCCATTTATATGTATTTCTGGAGAGAAATCTGCCAGTATGTTTACTCCTAGATCTCTCTCATTTTCTGTCTCTTGAAGTTGTACTCCAGCCACCGAGTAGTCAAGCTTGGGCCTTCTTGCACTTGTATCCATTCTCATTACCCTACATTTTGAAGTATTGAATTTCATTAGCCACTTTTCTGACCACTCATTCAGACTATTTAGATCTTCCTGAAGTTCTCTACCATTGTTCTCGTTTCCTACTTTCTTCACAATCTTTGCATCATCTGCAAACATATTCATGAATGAATTTACAGACTCTGGTTGGTCATTTACATATACAAGGAACAAAAGTGGCCCTAAAACTGAACCCTGTGGAACACCACTACTTACTCTTCTCCATTCAGACACTGAGTGTCTTACTCTAACCCTCTGTTCCCTACCTTCTAAGTAAGTTTTTATCCATTCCAAGACATTTCCACCTATTCTAGCCATTGCTTGCAGCTTCCTAATAAGTCTCCCATGTGGAACAGTGTCAATCGCTTTCTGGAAATCTGTGTGTGTGAGTAATTATTTGTGTGATTACCTAATTGTGATTACCTAATTGATGACCTAATTGTGTTTACGGGAAAGAGCCCAAAGCTCGTATCTTCCCGTCTCCTCATCGGTTCCATTTTAGACTTAGTGATACTTATCATACCTGTCCTTAAAACTATGGATTGAGATAGCATTAACTACCTCCTCGCTTAGCCAATTCCAATTATCAACTACTCTTACACTGAAAAGTATTTCCTTACATCCTGCAAACAAGTTTTCTTACGAAGCTTCAAACTATGCCCTCTAGTTCTAGAGCCAGCCATATCAAAATATCGATCCCTATCCACTCTATCATAACCATGAAGGAATTTAAAGACTGTCACCATATCCCCCCTCACTCTTCTAGCTTCGAGTGATGGTAAGTCTAATTCCCTCAGCCTCTCATCATAACTGAGATTGCGTATTTCTGGCACCAGTTTCGTGGCATGTCTTTGAACTTTTTCAAGCTTAGCTATGTGCTTTTTCAAGTGCGGATTCCAAAAGGGGGCTGCATATTCGAGTTTTGGCCTCACATAGGTTACATAAATATTTCTGAACATTTCCTTGTCCATGTGCCTGAAGGCTACCCTTACATTTGATAAGAATGCATATGCTGCCCTTACTATGCCATTTATATGTATTTCTGGAGACAAATCTGCCAGTATGTTTACTCCTAGATCTCTCTCATTTTCTGTCTCTTGAAGTTGTACTCCAGCCACCGAGTAGTCAAGCTTGGGCCTTCTTGCACTTGTACCCATTCTCATTACCTTACATTTTGAAGTATTGAATTTCATTAGCCACTTTTCTGACCACTCATGCAGATTATTTAGATCCTCCTGAAGTTCTCTACCATTGTTCTCGTTTTTTACTTTCTTCACAATCTTTGCATCATCTGCAAACATATTCATGAATGAATTTACAGACTCTGGTAGGTCATTTACATATACAAGGAACAAAAGTGGCCCTAAAACTGAACCCTGTGGAACTCCACTACTAACTCTTCTCCATTCAGACACTGAGTGTCCTAATTTAACCCTCTGTTCCCTTTCTCCTAAGAAAGTTTTTATCCACTCCAAAACATTTCCACCTATTCTAGCCATTGATTGCAGCTTCCTAATAAGTCTCCCATGTGGAACAGTGTCAAACGCTTTCTGGAAGTCTAGGAATATGCAATCTGCCCAGCCCTCTCTTTCCTGTAAGATTTGGCTTACCTAATCATAAAATTCTAATAAGTTTGTTACTGTTGATCTACCTTCTCTGAAGCCATGTTGCCTCACTGACAAAAAGTTGAAGGATTCCAAGTGAAGAGAGATATGTTTCCTTAGTAGTTTCTCCATAACTTTGCAAACTATGCTGGTCAAGGAAATTGGTCTATAGTTCAGAGCCGTATCCCTCCTTCCCTTTTTGAAGATAGGTATCACATTTGCTTGTTTCCAGCATCTTGGAATCTCCCCTGACTCCAGTAACTCCTTATATATGATACTTAGTGCCACTGATATTGTGTTTGCGCATTTTTTAAGCACATGAGGGGATATGTCATCAGGACCTGTAGCTTTATGAACATCTAAATCCATCAGCGCTTTGCATACCTCTGTGGCTGTAAGGTTGATGTTCTCTAATACCGGCCCTTGAGCTTCTATCACTGCAATCTGAGGGGGTGGGGTATTTTCTACTGTAAAACTGACTGAAACTCCTTGTTCAGTTCTTTGCAGATCTCTTCATCCGTCTCAGTGATGCTTCCATCCGCTCTTTTTAGCCTTAAAACCTGTTCTTTTACATTCAGTTTTCCTCTGATAAAGCTGTGGAAAAGCTTGGGATTTTCTTTAGCCTTCCTGGTGATGTCCCTCTCATAGTCTCTCTCTGCCTCTCTCCTTTTACTTAGGTAGTCATTTCTTGCTCTTTTGTAGGTTTGCCAGGCATTTATGTTTTTTCTCCTCCTATACCTTTTCCAGCATTTGTCTCTCCACTCCTTAGCTCTTTTACACCCATTATCGAACCATTTCTCTCTGGCATGAATTACACCTACTTTGGTGACAGGTATGCAGCAATCTACTATCAATCCCATATTTCTCACAAAAGATGTCATACATTTCTTGTACAGATTTGTTGTAAAATAAGGTTCTCCAGTCAATAACTGCAAAAAGCTCATTCATTTTGATGTAATCTCCTTTCGGATAGTTCCTCCTCATGTCCTCAGTGCCTCTACTCTCAGGAAGAATATCTTCAATGATATACTCCATCAACAGCACACAGTGGTCACTCTTTCCAATTGGTGGTTCATACTCAATTTTTTCAATATCCAACACATTATCTGTGAACACTAGATCAAGTAGTGATGGCTCATCCCCACCCCTGGCCCTTGTTGGTTCCATTACATGTTGGTGTAGGAAATTCCCTTGTACGCAATCTAGGAATTTTGCCCCGAATGAGTCCTCACCACTGTGTGGGTCAAGATTTATCCAATCTATCTCTTTATGATTAAAGTCTCCCATAATCAAAATCCTACATTTTTTTTCCCTTGCCATGTTAACAGTTGAGTTTATGACTTCATTGTGATTACTTAATTGTGATTACCTAATTGTGTTTACGGGAAAGAGCCCAAAGCTCGTATCTTCCCGTCTCCTGATCGCTTCCATTTTATACTTAGTGATACTTATCATACCTGTCCTTAAAACTATGGATTGAGATAGCATTAACTACCTCCTCGCTTAGCCAATTCCAATTATCAACTACTCTTACACTGAAAAAATATTTCCTAACATCCTGCAAAGAAGTTTTCTTACGAAGCTTCAAACTATGACCTCTTGTTCTAGAGCCAGCCATATCAAAATATCGATCCCTATCCACTCTATCATAACCATGTAGGAATTTAAAGACTGTCACCATATCCCCCTCAATCTTCTAGCTTCGAGTGATGGTAAGTCTAATTCCCTCAGCCTCTCATCATAACTGAGATTGCGTATTTCTCGCACCAGTTAAGTGGCATGTCTTTGAACTTTTTCAAGCTTAGCTATGTGCTTTTTCAAGTGCGGATTCCAAAAGGGGGCTGCATATTCGAGCTTTGGCTGTACATAGGTTACATAAATATTTCTGAACATTTCCTTGTCCATGTGCCTGAAGGCTACCCTTACATTTGATAAGAATGCATATGCTACCCTCACTATGCCATTTATATGTATTTCTGGAGACAAATCTGCCAGTATGTTTACTCCTAGATCTCTCTCATTTTCTGTCTCTTGAAGTTGTACTCCAGCCACCGAGTGGCTGTGTGATTACCTAATTGTGATTACCTAATTGTGTTTACGGGAAAGAGCCCAAAGCTCGTATCTTCCCGTCTCCTGATCGGTTCCATTTTTAGACTTAGTGATACTTATCATACCTGTCCTTAAAACTATGGATTGAGGTAGCATTAACTACCTCCTCGCTTAGCGAATTCCAATTATCAACTACTCTTACACTGAAAAAGTATTTCCTTACATCCTGCAAACAAGTTTTCTTCCGAAGCTTCAAACTATGACCTCTAGTTCTAGAGCCAGCCATATCGAAATATCGATCCCTATCCACTCTATCATAACCATGAAGGAATTTAAAGACTGTCACCATATCCCCCCTTACTCTTCTAGCTTCGAGTGATGGCAAGTCTAATTCCCTCAGCCTCTCATCATAACCGAGATTGCGTATTTCTGGCACCAGTTTCGTGGCATGTCTTTGAACTTTTTCAAGCTTAGCTATGTGCTTTTTCAAGTGCGGATTCCAAAAGGGGGCTGCATATTCGAGTTTTGGCCTCACATAGGTTACATAAATATTTCTGAACATTTCCTTGTCCATGTGCCTGAAGGCTACCCTTACATTTGATAAGAATGCATATGCTGCCCTTACTACGCCATTTATATGTATTTCTGGAGACAAATCTGCCAATATGTTTACTCCTAGATCTCTCTCATTTTCTGTCTCCTGAAGCTGTACTCCAGCCACCGAGTAGTCAAGCTTGGGCCTTCTTGCACTTGTACCCATTCTCATTACCTTACATTTTGAGGTATTGAATTTCATTAGCCACTTTTCTGACCACTCATGCAGATTATTTAGATCCTCCTGAAGTTCTCTACCATTGTTCTCGTTTTTTACTTTCTTTACAATCTTTGCATCATCTGCAAACATATTCATGAATGAATTTACAGACTCTGGTAGGTCATTTACATATACAAGGAACAAAAGTGGCCCTAAAACTGAACCCTGTGGAACTCCACTACTAACTCTTCTCCATTCAGACACTGAGTGTCTTACTCTAACCCTCTGTTCCCTTCCTTCTAAGTAAGTTTTTATCCATTCCAAGACATTTCCACCTATTCTAGCCATTGATTGCAGCTTCCTAATAAGTCTCCCATGTGGAACAGTGTCAAACGCTTTCTGGAAGTCCAGGAATATGCAATCTGCCCAACCCTCTCTTTCCTGTAAGATTTGGCTTACCTCATCATAAAATTCTAATAAGTTTGTTACTGTTGATCTTCCTTCTCTGAAGCCATGTTGCCTCACTGACAAAAAGTTGAAGGATTCCAAGTGAAGAGAGATATGTTTCCTTAGTAGTTTCTCCATAAGTTTGCAAACTATGCTGGTCAAGGAAACTGGTCTATAGTTCAGAGCCGTATCCCTCCTTCCCTTTTTGAAGATAGGTATCACATTTGCTTGTTTCCAGCATCTTGGAATCTCCCCCGACTCCAATGACTCCTTAAATATGATACTTAGTGCCACTGATATTGTGTTTGCGCATTTTTTAAGCACATGAGGGGATATGTCATCAGGACCTGTAGCTTTATGAACATCTAAATCCATCAGCGCCTTGCATACCTCTGTGGCTGTAAGGTTGATGTTCTCTAATACCGGCCCTTGAGCTTCTATCACTGCAATCTGAGGGGGTGGGGTATTTTCTACTGTAAATACTGACTGAAACTCCTTGTTCAATTCTTTGCAGATCTCTTCGTCCGTCTCAGTGATGCTTCCATCCGCTCTCTTTAGCCTTAAAACCTGTTCTTTTACCTTCAGTTTTCCTCTGATAAAGCTGTGGAAAAGCTTGGGATTTTCTTTAGCCTTCCTGGTGATGTCCCTCTCATAATCTTTCTCTGCCTCTCTCCTTTTACTTAGGTAGTCATTTCTTGCTCTTTTGTAGGTTTGCCAGGCATTTATGTTTTTTCTCCTCCTATACCTTTTCCAGCATTTGTCTCTCCACTCCTTAGCTCTTTTACACCCATTATCGAACCATTTCTCTCTGGCATGAATTACACCTACTTTGGTGACAGGTATGCAGCAATCTACTATCTTCCCATATTTCTCACAAAAGATGTCATACATTTCTTGTACAGATTTGTTGTAAAATAAGGTTCTCCAGTCAATAACTGCAAAAAGCTCATTCATTTTGATGTAATCTCCTTTCTGATAGTTCCTCCTCATGTCCTCAGTGCCTCTACTCTCAGGAAGAATGTCTTCAATGATATACTCCATCAACAACACACAGTGGTCACTCTTTCCAATTGGTGGTTCATACTCAATATTTTCAATATCCAACACATTATCTGTGAACACCAGATCAAGTAGTGATGGCTCATCCCCACCCCTGGCTCTTGTTGGTTCCATTACATGTTGGTGTAGGAAATTCCCTTGTACGCAATCTAGGAATCTTGCCCCAAAGGAGTCCTCACCACTGTGTGGGTCAAGATTTATCCAATCTATCTCTTTATGATTAAAGTCTCCCATAATCAAAATCCTACATTTTTTCTCCCGCGCCATGTTAACAACTGAGTTTATGACTTCAATCGTACCTATATGACTTTCCTCATAAATTTCAAGCCTATTTTGGTTCCTTGGTGGGTTGTATACAACAGTTATTATAATGCTCTCTGACCCAGTATTTATGCGAGCAACAAGAAATTCCCTGAACTCACTTTCTATAGCCAAGTTTATCTCTTCAGCTTGAATCCTCTCACTTATGAGCAGTGCTATCCCTCCACCAGTCCTCTCAGATCTTTCGACCCTTAGTATTCTGAAGCCCTTAGGAAAAACTGTGACACTGTTTATGTCCTCACTCAACTTAGTCTCTGTAATTGCTACTATATCTGCCTTACTGTTGTGAATCCTATCTTTTAATTCTACTGCCTTACCAGCTAATCCATCAGCATTTGTGTATAACAATCTTAATGAGGCCCCATCCCCTGATCTTCTGTCATTATCTTCTTTATCTCCCCTTTGTCTGGAAGTATTCCGTAACGAAAATTTTTCTTCTCTTCCTCATTTCTTTCATCATTTAACCTTCTTGCCTCTTGCAACAAGTTTTTGATCTTTCCCATCTCTTCCTGTGTTCTGTATCGTCTAATGAACACTTCTTTGCATTCTTGAAGGTCTTTTAGACTTTTTTCTCAACAATATTTCCCTACATGTCTCCCCTCTCTCAAAGGTTACTTTTGTTGGTCTCGGCTTTCCTTCCCTCGAATATTTACCTAGTTGGTGTATGTTTACAATATCCTCAGGACCACATACTACTCCAAGCTTTCTTATCAGGTCTACAACCCTAGCTTTATTTTCTTCAAGTCTCCCCTGCCATGTTGGCTCCTGGGATTCACTTATGCCTGAGATTACCACTGTCTTCTCCTTATCAAGTGCCTGTCTGATGAGTGGGTTTGCCCTTTCCATCACAACGCCTTTCATTTTTTCGATTACTGTCTCTTTATAATCAACTGTTTGTATGTTTTCCAGTGCCACCACCTTTACAGCCTCTTTTACTGCCACATTCCCCTTTAGTGCATCAGCAAAGGACGTTTTCATGGCATCATTTTCCATATTCAGCTCCTGGAACTCTTTTCTGAACTGTTCAATGTTTTCCTTAATCTGAACATTCCAAGCAGCAATCTCGTCTCTCTCAGAAGATAGCAGTGAACTAACATCTAATTCCTTTAGGTTGTCATTTAGCTGTTTGTTTTTATCTTCTTGATTAGAAATTCTAGATTCTAGTTGACTCTTTTCCCCTTCCAGCTTCTTTATTCTTTTTTCTAGTTCCTTTCTCTCCTGCCCTTGTGCTTTATTTGCTTCCTCCAAAGATCTTATTTGTTCTCTGAGTGTTTCATTCTCTTTCATTTCTCCATCCATATTCCGAATTTTATCATCAAGGCTTGTAACCATTTCCTCTAACTTCTTGATTCTCTGTTTAAGTCCTCTGATGACTACCCCTTCTCCCGACCCATGGGTGGGAGAGGTTTGGGACAGAGATGGCTTCATTTTTATGTTCTCCCTCTCACAGAATAAAAAAAAAAAAAAAAAAAAAAAAAGAGAAAAACTTCTAATTTACCTTCACACAGAATTTTTATATCTCCATATAAGTGCTATTTCGTGACTCAGTTTGCCTCCTTTCTGGTAACACACATCTTAACTTAAAAACTTGACCATGGTAATTTAAGTATAAAAAGAAAAAGAAAAACAAAAGTCAAACCTGAAGGAAAACTCGAATTTGTGTTCGAGGTGGCACCCACCTGTTTCTGTTATATATTCTTCCTAACTGATAAACTGACTTGCTAACCAAGATATGTTATCACGGGATTTAGACTTTACATTTAACTCAATATATATACAAAATAACAAAATAGCAAACGAGAAAGCTAAAAGAAAAGCAAAAAAAAAAATGAAGAAAATAGGACTGCTGTACTACTTGGCAACTTAACTCAGTACTGTTGACAGGTGGGTATTTGGTAATTTTTTTTTCTTTTATTATTCAATTTTTTCGTGTATCAAACTAACTAACTAGTTAATATAAATGGGAAGGATACTGTTTTTAACAATATATAGAACCACAGGATCAGGTAAAACGGCTTAAGAGCTTTCCCCAGTTTACACAAAAAATTAGGTAATGTGGTGTGAGGCTCCACGTCTGGCAACTCTTCTAGATTTCCCTCAAGGCAGAATCTGGACGGCAGCTTCTCTCTCTTCCTCACGAAAAAGTTCTCAATTTTTTTCCTTTAATATGAACAGTCTCGTCTTACAACAAATATTAGTTTTTGTACTCACAATACTCTGCAGGAGGATTTCAGATTTTTGGAAATTATGGTAAAGTTTTCCACTAAGCACTTTAGTCACTGGAAACAGTTTAAATTTTAAGAGGAGCGATTCCGTGTGTCACTGAACGCGCGGTGTTGTGTGTGTGTGTGTGTGTGTGTGTGTGTGTAATTACCTAATTGTGCTTACCTAAATGAGTGACCACAATGGGATCCATCTCAAGCTGCCAATACCTGAAAACTTCCAAATCCCTGCTCCTCCTCCTTGATGGAATTTCATGAGAATCAACTGGGGCTGATTCCAGGAGCACCTCAGCAATTGGTACTCAGCTTATACACCACCTGGAGATAATTGAGCAAGCTGAGACTGAGTTAGTTAATGCCTTCCAAGCCACAGCTGACTCTTCTATCCCCCTCTGCAAACCACATCACGCTAATCATGGTGAAAGGTGGTACTACTGTAATAGAGTCAAAGAACTTAATCACCGGCTCAACATCGTCTGAAAAATGCACAGGAACTGTCGCACTGAAGACTCCTACCGTTCACTCCAGATAGTCAAAGAACATGTCCATGAAGAGACATGAGAAATTAAGAGAAAATAATGTCCTGAGTGGTGTTCCACCCTAGATGCTCACACCTCTGTGGGTCAAATGTGGAGGAATATCAACTCCATTGCTAAAGGAAGACTTCCTAGAACTATTCCCAACAGGAATCCAAGCAGGGTAACTGAAGAACTCTCCACCAAATTCACGGAGAGGGCTAACTCCGACCAGATTCCCATCGCAACCTGAACAACTGTACAGGGTCTTACCGCTGCAAGATAGGATGTCGTACAAGAGGCCATAGTTGGAATTGTCCACAATTCCACGAAAATATGTTCGCCTATCAGTAAGGTCCACGCACCTCAGAGTGCATAGTTCCCATGCTATTATTCATCAATAATCATCGTGGACTCATCACTTTCTTGATCTAGAGAAGGCCTTCAAACTTGCCAATGTACCGGTAATACTTTCTGCTCTGGTTGCTAAGCAGCTCAAAGGAAACTTTCTCTCCTGGATCAAGCTGAGTCTACAAAACTGTAGTGCTCGAGTCAAAGTTCAAGGGCATTATTCCACCTATAAAGTCCATGAAAACTGGACCTCCCCAGGTGGAATGCTTAGCCCCTTCCTCTTCAACTGTCTCATGGAGAAAATTATGGAAATTGCGCTACCACATGGAGCTAATATTTTCAATTATGCTGACAACTTTACCCTCGTTACAAAAGGCAAAAGGAATTTAAACAAAACCCGGCGCTCCCTCACCAAGATTTACAAAGCCTCCATCTCCTTGGACAAAAGATAAACGCCCTCAAATCCAAGGCACTCCCCATCTGCCAATGGAGACCAGACACTAGACTGGTCATAGGCAATGAGCCTGTTGACTGGGTTACCAAGCACCTCTACCTGGGTGTATACATCAATAGCCAACTAACCTTCAGAACAGAGATACAAAACCTGCATTACAAATGTAAACTGCACCAAACCGTCCTTCGACAGATGTCGGGCCTTATCGATGGTGCATCCTTCAGTCTCCTTTGAACCTTCTATGTGCAAGCCATGCGAAGCCTCATAGAATATGCATGTCCCACCCTCAAGATAGAGGTAACACAAAATAATGCTTTGAAGACCATACTAGGAGCCCCAATGTAGACCAAGAGAGAAAACCTCCAGCTAGAATCCAACATCATGCCACTTAACTTAGATCTCTACAAAGATTAACCCTCTCTGTTGCCAAAACCACCATGGCTCAATGTCCCTGCCTTGTCGACTCTGACTTCCTGCTAGCCTTTGATCACCACCTGGACCTCCCTGCAAGTACCTGGGCACCCAAGGTCTGTATCAGCCTGCAAGCATATCCAATCAAGGAAGACATCCTAGCAAAGATCCAGGACACACCGGTCCCTTACTACCGATGCCCTCCTCCTTGGGACGACCAGCCGCTTGACATAAAAATCGAGCAGCCAGACAACCTCAAAAGCCCAGTTAACTCACTTGTCCTCAAGAACACATACTAGATGGAAATTCAGAGCTGGAGCAAGCCAAGCTCCCAAATCTTCTACAGTTAAAAAAGAAACTGCAGCCTCAATGGCCGCCCTCACCACCGACTACCAAGTCCAATCCTGGAGGCTGTTGAACTCCTGTTCCTTGCTCCAAACTGAGCTGGTTGCCATAGCCAATACCCTCAGTGTCTTCTTCAAGTAAGGAACTGACCATGCCCTTTTTCTCTCCTACTCTAAAGGCACTCTACAGGCCATCAAGAAACCACCCATCAAAGATAATGTGAGAATTTTTGCCAGCATTCTTCACCTTTACCACAGGGCAGTCAGCATTGGAGAAGCCGTCACTCTTGCTTTGAATCCCAGCCATGTCAGCATCAATGGAAATAAAGAAGTCGACCAAGCTACCAAACAAGCTTTTCTCTGAGCAGAGATTCAAATATCCCTGCCTCCTGGGACTCTACAGAACAAAATCTAAGCTTCCAGGTCACTCCTTAACCTATTACTAGCCTGATGCAACTTGTGCACTGACACTGGTTCTCCCTCTACCTGGAGGTACAAAGCCACCACCAATCTCCAGCGCACCTTACCCAAGAGCCACCGCAGAAGCACAGCAGTTAACTTGCACTGTCTGAGACTTGGTTATAAGTACACCTGGCAAATAGTAGAAGAAATCGGTAGGGAGTGCACCTTCCGTCAGGAAGCCTCACCTCATCCACTGCTCCATTACATCCTCGAATGTGAAGTCTTTTCTGAAATTCGATGGAAGACTAGATCCCCGGTAAAACCTAGCATGGATCCCAATGCCCTTCATGTTGCTAGCTCCATAGTCAGAATTGCAACAATGAACTTCATGGACAGCCTACTGAACATCATCAGTCAGTACCTTCCACCTAAATGACCAGGTAACAACTCTTTGTCATGACATGAACTCATGAGGTTGAAAATCCGTTGGTGTGGTTCCAAAAGAAAGTCTTGTCCTCGCTGATCATCAAGACCCCTCCTTTATACTAATTTTTCTCTTCCGTATTTTGTTCAACCATTTATTTTTAATTTTAATATATTCATAAATTTGTTTTTGTCAAGTTTCTCTTACCCTTCCTTCCTGGTGGTCCTCTAGGGGTTTAAAGCGTGCATGTGGCACCATCACCTCTCCCTTCTTCACCCCTATCCTATCTCGACTTGCCCCTTCCTCTCTACAAGGCACCTCAAAACCTGAATCAAACTATTAATTCTGAGCAGAACACCTCTGTTTCCTCTTATCTTTACAGATGTATTCCAGATCCAGACAACCCCACCTGTGGGCCCACCAAGGCCTGCCCACCCTCAGGGGTAGATATTGATAGCGAATGAACTTTTTTTTGGGGGGGGACTTTTATTTCAAAATCAGTCCCCATTCGCATGGGAATAAACACAGACGGATTGGAGATGAAGGAATTAGATTGGATACCATTCTAAAACTCTGCGGCAGGATCAAACTCGCGATTGTAGATGAAAAACTGGTTCTTCTTTTATTTAGATTCAGTATAAAATAATTCATAATTAATTTTTTTTCATAATGTTATAATTAACCCAGTTCGAACAGGGTTGAACATAGACGGGTTGGCGCCATAGAGGGAGAAGAGGATTGGATGTCTTTCCTTACTCCCTGCATTGGGGATCAAACTCGCGTTTTTCAGGATCATCACTTGGGCATTTTGCAGGGCATTTTAATGTGTTTTATGTAGAAAAGATTGGAGCTGGGAGTTAAAACTGGATGCCCTTCCGAAGGGCGTTAGGAAAGCCTTTAAACCATAATGCCCCAACTCAAACCCGTCTCTATCCACCCTATTCAAATAGGGAGTAACAAAGAAAAAAAACGGTAAAAGTAAAAAAAAAAAAAACTCGTGCATATAATGATGAAGACTTACCCATTTTTTTTTTATCTAATTCATAATAAATTCCCAGTCTTCTAGTCCATTCCTTTTAATTACTTACTAAAGCTTATCCCATATTTCCTTAATAGTATGAATAAATATAGCATTTAAGGTCTATTCGCTTAGCTAATTCTAATGCTCTATATAATGTACTATCATGGGATGTATTAAATAATGTCATAAATACCCATTCTCTCTTCTTTTTCTTTTGCTTCTTCTTCTTTTCATCATCATCATTACTTCTTCTTCTTCTTCTTCTTCTTCTTCTTCTTCTTCTTCTTCTTCTTCTTCTTCTTCTTCTTCTTCTTCTTCTTCTTTTGCCGTCTTAATGGCATTGTGTGACTATGGTTGCGTGAATTTCCCTGCCGTTCATTCGTTCGTTATCAATATCCACCCCTGAGGGTGGCCGGGCCTTGGTGGGCCCACAGGTGGGATCGTCTGGATCTGGAATACACCAGCAAATATAG
>JAXCGZ010004025.1:65000-75000 GCA_037179515.1 Halocaridina rubra
AACATATTATAAAGCATAAATAATTGCGATTTTCTGAGAAAGGAAAGTTCAATATACACATACAGCTATGAATGTAGATACAAATTACTCTGATAGCTTTCTTTATGCATAAGTAAGAGTAATATTCATGACAATAAAAGACAAAAACACCCAATGAATAATTTAATGCAACAGTCACTATGAGCTGAGTTAAATATAGTTAAGGAAAAATAATTTGCATGTAAGGACATCATGTGAGTGATAATAATTTTTAGCCTCATTGATCCTTGAAGTCATGAAGACATGGTTATGATAGAGTGGATAGGGATCAATATTTTGATATGGTTGGCCCTAGAACTAGATGTCATAGTTTGAAGCTTCGTAAGAAAACTTCTTTTTGGGATGTAAGGAAGTACTTTTTTAGTGTAAGAGTAGTTGATAACTTGAATTCGCTAAGGGAGGAGGTAGGTAATGCTAACTCAATCCATAGTTTTAAGGACAAGTATGATAAGTATCACCAAGTACAAAATGGAACCGACCAGGAGACGGGAAATTAGGACCTTAGGGCTCTTTCCCTTAAACACAATTAGGAAATTACATGTTGTCATTGTCGCACGAAGTAAATATTATTTTCGAGGGCTCGATTTAAAAAAAAAATAAAAAAAATAGTACTTTGTGTTTATATGTGCTAGAAAATTGTACCCAATATATATCAGACTTAATACATATACATGTAAAATGGTCTTATCCCCCCTTTTATGGGGGTTGGCCTCTTCATAGAACACACCCATCACAGTACATGGGCCACCCACATAGTAAATGGGGAAAGTTCTTCTGTTGTAATGCTCGACAGGCAATGCTGGGCTCCCACCGCTTCATCATATGGTAACCCCCTCCCACACCAAATCTTTTAGTTTACAGTCATGAACAGGTGTGGGAAAGCTCTTTGGCCCCTGTTACCTATTAAAATTCTCTCTCCATCTATCTCTTTCTCTTACACTTTTTCTTCCTTGCTCTAATGATATATCACATATCTCCAGTGCTCATTTCACTTCCTCCATCTACCTCATTATAGATCTTCCTCTAGCTGTTACTTTATTTACCTTCACTCTCCACACTCTCTTTATTAGTCCGCTTTCACACCAAAGTGGCACGTCGCACGTGGCATGCCACGTGGCGCGGTAGTTGAAAACGAACATCCGGAAGTATATGAAATCTTTCACACAGAAGTGGCATGGCACATGGGATGTGTCACGCATATATATATATATATATATATATATATATATATATATATATATATATATATATATATATATATATATATATATATATATATATATATATATATATATATATATATATATATATATATATATATATATATATATATATATATATATATATATATATATATATATATATATATATATATATATATATATATATATATATATATATATATATATATATATATATATATATATATATATATATATATATATATATATATATATTGTATATATATATATATATATATATATATATATATATATATATATATATATATATATATATATATATATATATATATATATATATATATATATATGTGTGTGTGTGTGTGTGTGTGTGTGTGTGTGTGTGTGTGTGTGTGTGTGATTACCTAATTGTGATTACCTAATAGTGTTTACGGGAAAGAGCCCAAGGCTCGTATCTTCCCGTCTCCTCATCGGTTCCATTTTAGACTTAGTGATACTTATCATACCTGTCCTTAAAACTATGGATTGAGATAGCATTAACTACCTCCTCGCTTAGCCAATTCCAATTATCAACTACTCTTACACTGAAAAAGTATTTCCTTCAATCCTGCAAAGAACTTTTCTTACGAAGCTTCAAACTATGACCTCTAGTGTGTGTGTGTGTGTGTGTGTGTGTGTGTGTGTGTGTGTGTGTGTGTAACCAAATAAGCATATTACCATATGTAAAAACGTGAATTATTTTTACCCTGACCGGGACTTGAACTTAGGACACATAATCACTGTGCTAAGGAGCTACCAACTACACCAGAGACGGTCTAAAAGAGAAACCAACATTACAGCTTAACTGCAATAGTAGAACTGAACACATTCTATCTAAATGCCATTTTCCTCATATTACAGTCTCTCTCAACCTCACTCGTGGCTTCGTTTTCGCATTTAATTCATAGCCCAATCTAATTAGGGACCAACAATTAGCAAATGACATGAATCATTTTTACCCCATGCTTATTGATTTTTGTTGGTCCCTAATTAGATTTGGATTTGAATTGAATGCGAAAATGAAGCCACTGGTGAGGTTGGGAGAAACTGTAATATGAACAAAGGCATTCAGATAGAATGTGTTCATTCATAGTATATTAGCTAAGGTGTAGGGTTGGTTCCTCCTTTAGACTTTCAGTGGTGTAGTTGGTAGTGCCTTGGCACAGTAGCTATGTGTCCTAGATTCAAGTCCCGATCGGGGCAAAATTTATTCATGTTTTTACATATAGCAATGTAGTTATTGAATTATATATATATATATATATATATATATATATATATATATATATATATATATATATATATATATATATATATATATATATATATATATATATATATGTTGCATTAAAATAAGTATTAACAGCGAGAACTTGACTCAATAAAAACAAGGTACTCAGTGCGTTGAAGTAAAATTCAATCGTACCAGCATCACATCAAACAATGACGGTACATAAAGATGATGGTATATTTTTTTTTTCATTTTATACAACCCAGGATATATGAATTGACGAGTATATTTAAAAATTTTACCAATTCCTGTATGATGCTTATAGGTGTTCTCTGTATGAATTTTTAAGTAGCAGGCTGACACACGGTAGTGAGAATTTTTGTGGCAAAAATATAATTTTGTGGAACATCATCAAAGCCTTTATTTGATAGGCCAATAGCAAGTCTGCTGGAAGCCATGGGAAAACCCGGGGCCCAGGCAACAGTGAGTAAAGCGTTGGTATTGATATCATAAATATCAGTGGGAGTAGATGCAGACTTTAGGGCTCCAATGAATACCCTGTTTTTGGAGATTGCCTTCAACCAGTTTTTTTTCTCATCTGTATCTGGATAGCTCACCATGGTCATTCCCAAAGACTGGCAAAACGCTAGGGCGGTGCTGAAATAGGGAGAAAATAAATAACTCTCAAGTCCTATTAGATCTTTTTTACCATTATTCTGAGTTTTTATAAAGGTTTGCCATAACTAGGTAATTACAGTCAGGTAATTACTTACTCCCAGGAAAAATAACCATTCCTGAAGACGTGCTGGACCCCGTTGTAAGTAGTAGTGACGTAAGCCTCGACGTAAGGTGCGGGGTAGGTTTTCGTCCCAAGGAGACCAACTAGAATTTTACAAGGAAAATCCTGAGGGAGATATTAAAGGCTATGTATCCTATTGGATTATGTTTTATTTATTTATTTATTACTTTATCCATCAATTTAATTATTTATCAATACATTTATTCTTTATTTATTTATTTAATTATTTCAAGAAGAAGAAGAAGAAAACACGTGTAAAAAATCTCTCCATTACTTGATCGGTCAGCATAACGAATCCTAGACACTGTGGATTCCTGTTACAGTTCCTAGCACATTCTGTTCTGCTCGACACGTAGAGATCTATGTAATCAGAGATGCCATAGGGTGTAGCGAAGGTTCGGACGTATTCCGTCACTTGTAGAGTACAGAGTGCCCAAGGTATACAACACAGGATCAGGAATTCTTTCCAGAAGAACTTCATATTTGGAGATCTGAGTCAATACCTTTAAATATCAATAAAAGTATCTTTCTCTAAAACCTGAACAAAAAAATTAGGTAAACGCATTTAGGTAACATAAACCAAAGATTGTTACCTCCAATGGTAGAATAAGACACTTGTGAATCCACATCCATTCACTCAAAGCCATCACACTGTACAGATTTCTTGCAGCTGATGACATGTAATATGCACTATGGTTTACTCTTATGTTAAAAATGCAAGCCATACATCCGATGTTGCTCAAACCATTAAACGGGGTTTTACCTTCAATCATTATTAAAGTGACTGTAATATCACTTCAGGAGACAATGTATTGGGAACAGATTTTTTTTTTCTGGTAAAGAAAAAGATGGGTGAAGGTTGAAGGGCTGCTGGTGTTAACCTCTTTACCCTTTGGTATCTAACTGAAACAATTGTTTGGGTTTATTATAAATTTATTTTTGTCGCAAACAGAAATTTATCATATCAAATTACACTCTCCATAAAGTCATTTTACTTTTAGGAAGGAACTTAAGTTACAGAAATCTTTAAATAATAACTCTACTAGTCTGCTGGCTAGTACAGTGGTAACGCGCTGGCTTCGCATTCACGAAGTCGAAAGATCGGTTCCCGTCCAAGATCGAGAGTTTAAGCTGTTTCCTGGCAGGAACTACTGTGGTTGGGCACCACAGTAGGGGGTTGGGGCTTGCCCGGGCTGACGAACACCCATTGTATTGTGATGGAAATAAAGGTTTATTATTATTATTATTATTATTATTATTATTATTATTATTATTATTATTATTTATTATTATTATGGCTTTCAAAAACACATTCCTGCAACATAATAAAAGTCTACAAGATATATGTGAAGATGTTTATTCACTGGTTTCTTATCCATGATTAATGTTCAGAGTAGTATTTGCCTCACTATTTACTTCTCTTTGAACAGTTCAGGCAAAGGAACTTATGAGCTGACCAACTTTCGTGCCATGAACATATGGAAAGAAGAAGAAGAAGAATTGTTCCCACTTATGTGAATTGTAGAATGTAGATACCATATATTGTTTGCTTTTTGATGTGTCACCATTCATCCCCCTTCGAGAGGGGGTTGGAAACAGACAGACTTACGCTGAGGAATTAAGACAGAAAAGGATCCTTAACTAAGTCTACAGAAATCATAAAACCAGAGATTTCACCTGGGAAATCCGGAATCTAACGAAACTTGAGAGAAAATTTTGAAAAGAGGAGGCCAACATATATTCTTGAGACATGAAGACAGTTCATAATATTAGTACATATTCTATTGCTAGATATATTCTGTTATGAACTATTCTAATAGCCAATTTTTATTCAAATACATAGAAAATGTAAAATAGCCAAAAAGTTATTCTGATCCATATATTCATTATTCATTTAATTACTTATTTCAAAAAGAAGAAAACACGTGTAAAATATCTCTCTATTACTTGATCGGTCAGCATCACAAACAATATTAAATCTTAATGAAACCAGAGGATTGTCACTAGTAATGCCAGAAGGATAAAGGAAGGGATGAAGAGTGATAGAAGAGTAAACAAATGGGGAAAGTATGACGGAAAACAAAATTAAAAGGCAAAAAAGATGAAAGAAAAACAGGAAGAAATATATGTATATATATACTCAGATAAGGAAGCCACGAGTGAGGCTAAGAGAGACTGTAACATGAACAAGAAGGCATTCAGACGAATGCGTTCATCCCTAGGATAGCAGTTAAGCTGCAAAGTTTGTTTCTCTTTTATTCCTTCTGTGGTGTAATTGGTAGCACCTTGGCACAGTAATTATGTGTCCTAGGTTCGAGTCCAGGTCAGGGTAAAATATGATTCATGTTTTCACATATGGTAATGTGCTTTTTTGATTGTCATTGGTCCCTAATTAGACTGGGAGTTAAATTACATGCAAAAACGAAATCACAAGTGAGGTTGGAAGAAACTATAATATGAACAAAAAGGCTTTCAGATAGAATGCGTTCATTCCAAGTATAGCAGTAAAGCTGTAATGTTGGTTTCTCTTTTATACCTTCTGTGGTGTAGTTGGTAGCGCATTGGCACAGTAATTATGTGTCCTAGCTTCGAGAATTCACGGTCGGGGTAAAATTTGATTCATGTTTTCATATATGGTAATGTGCTTATTTAATTATCGATGGTCCCTAATTAGATTGGGATTTAAATTAAATGCAAAAACAAAACCACAAGCGAATTTGGAAGAAACTGTCATATGAACAAAAGGCATTCAGATAGAATGCGTTCATTCCTAGTATAGCAGTTAAGCTGTAAGGTTGGTTTCTCTTTTATACCTTCTGTGGTGTAGTTTAGTAGTGCCTTATTTGAGGTGGAAAGATTTGTATTTTTTAAGGGGACTCAGTTTCTGAACTCGGTTAGTAGTTCATAGACATCCAAAAAACTATCTTACTTGCACAACCCCCGAATACCACTACTCGGTTAATGAAACTCAGAATTGAACTTTATTTTAATTTTGGAAAGCATAAACAAAATTATAAGGTTTAATTTTATGGAATGCAGTATCGAAATCTGGAGGTGGTGAACACAACTTCAATTCCCGGCACCACAGACGGATGCCAAGAAATGGGACTCAACTCGAAGGAGATCACTTCTGTTACACAGGCAGAGTAGAATGGAGGACACTGTCGTTGCATATACAGAAATAACACACCGTTAATAATGGGAAAATTAAAGGCACAACCACACAAATAAGGGGTTTCAAATATAAATCTACAGGATGAAAATATATCCGTTTAATCACATTTAACAAGAAATATTTACGCTACCATAAGGGCATAAACAAATTATTAATTATTTGCAAACATTAGTGTAAAGCACTTTATTCATAATCAATAAAGAATCTACAGGATAGATATGTAATCATTTAATGGCAGTTGACAGGAAATGCTTACGCAGCCAAAAGGGGTTTAAGAATACGTCCTCTGTGTTTCCTTGTGTGTCGTAAAAGTCAACATAATGGGGTAGAGCAGTGGGACTGGGAATCCCCTCCTCTGTATTTTACTTCCTACGAATAGCCAAGAGATGTGGGGGTACTCTGGCAGGAGAGATCCAACCTGAACCCTAGTAATTGGGTTTCTGAATGTGCGTGGTTGTGGTGTAAATGAAAGTAAGAGAGAGGTGATAGGGAGTATGTTTGTGGAGAGAAATATAGATGTACTAGCATTGAGTGAAACTAAGATAAAAAGGAATGGTGAGGTGACATTTGGGAGAGTGGTAGGTAGGGTGTCTGGAGTTGAGAGGGGAAGAGGAAGAGAGGAAGGGGCTCTGTTATTAAGTGAAGAGATGAATAAGTATTTGGTAGAATGAAAGAAAGTATCTTCTCGAATAATAGTGGGTAATGTGCGGCTGGGATGCGAAGCTTGGCAGTTTGTGAGCGCATATGGCCCTGGCAATGAAAAAGGTGAGGAAGAAAGAGAAGAATTTTGGATGAAATTGAATGAGTGTGTGGAAGACTTGGGAATGAATGTGAATGTGGTGTTGATGGGAGATTTGAATGCTAGAGTAGGGAATGAGCCAGTGGATGGTGTAATTGGGCAGTATGAAGTACCTGGTAGGAATGAGAGTGGAGAGAAAAAGATATAAATGTTTATTGAGAGAGAGAGATGTTGATTACTAATACTGTATTTATAAAGAAGGATCTGCACAAGTATACATGGGTCAATGTGGATACTGGAAGAGTAGTTGAGAGAGCATTAATGGATTATTTTGTGGTGAATAGGAGGGCGATTGGAAGAGTATTGGATGTGAATGTACTGAGAGGAGCTAGTGGTGGAATATCTGATCATTATTTAGTGGAAAGTAGAGTGAGAGTGGGAGAAAAGTGGAGAAAGAGCAGAAGTGAGAGAAGAAGAGAAGTGTAAAAAGTGAATGAATTGTATAAGAAAGGGAAAGACTGTGACTATAAGGCTAGTTTGAGAAATGTGTGGAATGTATTAAAAGAGAAATTGGAGGAGGGAGTGTAGGAAGAATGGAGCTGTTTCAAGGAGAAAGTTATGAAGCGTGCCGAGACAGTATGCAGGAGACTAACTGGTGGAAGTAAAAGGAAAGGTAGTGAATGGTGAAATGAGCAGGTGAGCGCAATAGTTGCTGAAAAGAAGAGGGCTTATGAGGTATGGTTGCAGGTAGGTAATGTAGAGACGTATGAAAGGTATTGTAGAGCACGTGGTGAGGGAGGCAAAGAGAGAAGTGGCTGTAAGGTGGATCAGATTCTTGCCTGAGATTTTTGAAAGGAATATTAAGATGTTTTGGAAGGAAGTGAAAAGAGTGAGGAAAGGTGAATGTGGTAGAGAGGAGAGAGTGAAAGGAGCAGATGGGCAATTGCTAGTGGATGAAATAAAGGTGAGAAAGAGATGAGCTGAATATTTCAAGAACCTGCTAAATGAGGCAGATGATAGTGAGGCAGAGATTGTGGCTGTGGAATACGAATGGAGAATGCCAATGTTAGGAGATGAGAATGATAGAGATATAACAAAAGAGGAGGTATGTGATTACCTAATTGTGATTACCTAATTGTGTTTACGGGAAAGAGCCCAAAGCTCGTATCTTCCCGTCTCCTGATCGGTTCCATTTTTAGACTTAGTGATACTTATCATACCTGTCCTTAAAACTATGGATTGAGGTAGCATTAACTACCTCCTCGCTTAGCGAATTCCAATTATCAACTACTCTTACACTGAAAAAGTATTTCCTTACATCCTGCAAACAAGTTTTCTTCCGAAGCTTCAAACTATGACCTCTAGTTCTAGAGCCAGCCATATCGAAATATCGATCCCTATCCACTCTATCATAACCATGAAGGAATTTAAAGACTGTCACCATATCCCCCCTTACTCTTCTAGCTTCGAGTGATGGCAAGTCTAATTCCCTCAGCCTCTCATCATAACTAAAGCAGGTAAAGCACCAGGGATAGATGGTTTGTCATGCTGAATGCTTGTCAAAAGGTGAGGAGACATTAATAGAATGGATTATTAGAGTGCTGAATATATGTTTCAGGAAAGGGAGGTCCCATTTCATTGGAGGAGTGCATGTGTAGTTCCACTCTACAAAGGGAAGGTGAGATAAGTATGAGTGTAGTAGTTTTGGGTTGAGTGTAGTTGGTAAGGTATATGGAAGAGTGTTAATCGAGAGAATTAGGAAAGGTACTGAGAGATTGATTGGGGAAAAACAGTGTGGGTTCAGGAGAGGAAGAGGATGTGTGGATCAGGTGTTTGTGGTAAGACAGGTGTGAGAAGTACTTGGAGAAAGGTAAGGACACTTTTTGGGCCTTTAAGGACTTGGAAAAAGCGTATGATAGGGTAGATAGAGAGGGGTTATGGAGGGTGTTGCAACTGCATAGAATAAGTTAAAGTTTGTTGAATGCGGTGAAGAGTGTTAAATAAATAGTAGAGCATGCGTGAGAGTTAGGAATGGTATGTGTGATTGGTTTGAGGTGAATGTTGCGTTACATCAAGGTTGTGTAATGTCGCCATGGTTGTTTAATGTGTATATGGATGGAGTGGTAAGGGAAGTAAATGAAAGAGTATTAAACAGAGGCTTAGAACTAGTGGGTGAGCATGGAAGGTTGTGAAAATTGTGTCAGTTGCTATTTGCGAATGATACTGTAATGGTAGCTGAAATTGAAAATGAATTGAATCATTTGGTGACTGAGTTTATTAGCTTATGTGAAAGAAGAAAGTTGCAGGTGAATATTGGTAAAAGTAAAGTCAAGAGATGCACGAGGAGTGTTAATTTGGCAGATTGAATGTAGGAATCAATGGGGAGTTGCTTGAAGAAGCTGAGAGTTTTAAGTATCTGGGGTCTCATGTATCAAGGAGTGGACGAGTTGATGTAGAGGTAAATCACAGAGTGAAGGAAGCAAGTAAATGTCTAGCTGGGTTGAAAAGTGTAATGAAAAATAGATATTTGGGAATGAATGCAAAGAGAAGGATGTATGAAGGTGTGATTGTGCCGATAGCATTGTATGGAGCAGAGACTTGGAATGCAGGGGAGGAGGAAAGGAAGGAGTTGAATGTAATGGAGATGAGGTGTTTGAGAGGTATGATTGGTGTATCTAGAATAGATAGAGTAAGAAATGAGGATGAGTGATGAATGAATATTGAAGAGAGTGTGGCGTGCAGAAGTGATTGGAGTTATGTCAAGAGGGAGACCTAG
>JAXCGZ010004025.1:77500-90000 GCA_037179515.1 Halocaridina rubra
TACCTAATTGTGATTACCTAATTGTGTTTACGGGAAAGAGCCCAAAAGCTCGTATCTTACCGTCTCCTCATCGATTCCATTTTATACTTAGTGATACTAATCATACCTGTCCTTAAAACTATGGACTGAGATAGCATTAACTACCTCCTCGCTTAGCCAATTCCAATTATCAACTACTCTTACACTGAAAAAGTATTTCCTTACATCCTGCAAACAAGTTTTCTTACCAAGCTTCAAACTATGACCTCTAGTTCTAGAGCCAGCCATATCAAAATATCGATCCCTATCCACTCTATCATAACCATGAAGGAATTTAAAGACTGTCACCATATCCCCCCTCACTCTTCTAGCTTCGAGTGATGGTAAGTCTAATTCCCTCAGGCACTCATCATAACTGAGATTGCGTATTTCTGGCACCAGTCTCGTGGCATGTCTTTGAACTTTTTCAAGCTTAGCTATGTGCTTTTTCAAGTGCGGATTCCAAAAGGGGGCTGCATATTCGAGTTTTGGCCTCACATAGGTTACATAAATATTTCTGAACATTTCCTTGTCCATGTGCCTGAAGGCTACCCTTACATTTGATAAGAATGCATATGCTGCCCTTACTATGCCATTTATATGTATTTCTGGAGACAAATCTGCCAGTATGTTTACTCCTAGATCTCTCTCATTTTCTGTCTCTTGAAGTTGTACTCCAGCCACCGAGTAGTCAAGCTTGGGCCTTCTTGCACTTGTACCCATTCTCATTACCTTACATTTTGAAGTATTGAATTTCATTAGCCACTTTTCTGACCACTCATGCAGATTATTTAGATCCTCCTGAAGTTCTCTACCATTGTTCTCGTTTTTTACTTTCTTCACAATCTTTGCATCATCTGCAAACATATTCATGAATGAATTTACAGACTCTGTTAGGTCATTTACATATACAAGGAACAAAAGTGGCCCTAAAGCTGAACCCTGTGGAACTCCACTACTAACTCTTCTCCATTCAGACACTGAGTGTCTTACTCTAACCCTCTGTTCCCTTCCTTCTAAGTAAGTTTTTATCCGGTCCAAAACATTTCCACCTATTCTAGCCATTGATTGCAGCTTCCTAATAAGTCTCCCATGTGGAACAGTGTCAAACACTTTCTGGAAGTCTAGGAATATGCAATCTGCCCAGCCCTCTCTTTCCTGTAAGATTTGGCTTACCTCATCATAAAATTCTAATAAGTTTGTTACTGTTGATCTACCTTCTCTGAAGCCATGTTGCCTCACTGACAAAATGTTGAAGGATTCCAAGTGAAGAAAGATATGTTTCCTTAGTAGTTTCTCCATAACTTTGCAAACTATGCATATGTTTATATATATATATATATATATATATATATATATATATATATATATATATATATATATATATATATATATATATATATATATATATATATATATATATATATATAAGTGTATATATATATATATATATATATATATATATATATATATATATATATATATATATATATATATATATATATATATATATAAGTGTATATATATATATATATATATATATATATATATATATATATATATATATATATATATATATATATATATATATATATATATATATATATATATATATATATATATATATATATATATATATATATATATATATGTGATTACCTAATTGTGATTACCTAATTGTGTTTACGGGAAAGAGCCCAAAGCTCGTAGATTCCCGTCTCCTTATCGGTTCCATTTTATACTTAGTGATACTTATCATACCTGTCCTTAAAACTAGGGATTGAGATAGCATTAACTACCTCCTCGCTTAGCGAATTCCAATTATCAACTACTCTTACACTGAAAAAGTATTTCCTTACATCCTGCAAACAAGTTTTCTTACCAAGCTTCAAACTATGACCTCTAGTTCTAGAGCCAGCCATATCAAAATATCGATCCCTATCCACTCTATCATAACCATGAAGGAATTTAAAGACTGTCACCATCTCCCCCCTCACTCTTCTAGCTTTGAGTGATGGTAAGTCTAATTCCCTCAGCCTCTCATCATAACTGAGATTGCGTATTTCTGGCACCAGTTTCGTGGCATGTCTTTGAACTTTTTCAAGCTTAGCTATGTGCTTTTTCAAGTGCGGATTCCAAAAGGGGGCTGCATATTCGAGTTTTGGCCTCAAATAGGTTACATAAATATTTCTGAACATTTCCTTGTCCATGTGCCTGAAGGCTACCCTTACATTTGATAAGAATGCATATGCTGCCCTTACTATGCCATTTATATGTATTTCTGGAGACAAATCTGCCAGTATGTTTACTCCTAGATCTCTCTCATTTTCTGTCTCTTGAAGTTGTACTCCAGCCACCGAGTAATCAAGCTTGGGCCTTCTTGCACTTGTACCCATTCTCATTACCTTACATTTTGAAGTACTGAATTTCATTAGCCACTTTTCTGACCACTCATGCAGATTATTTAGATCCTCCTGAAGTTCTCTACCATTGTTCTCGTTTTTTACTTTCTTCACAATCTTTGCATCATCTGCAAACATATTCATGAATGAATTTACAGACTCTGGTAGTTCATTTACATATACAAGGAACAAAAGTGGCCCTAAAACTGAACCCTGTGGAACTCCACTACTAACTTTTCTCCATTCAGACACTGAGTGTCTTACTCTAACCCTCTGTTCCCTTCCTTCTAAGTAAGTTTTTATCCATTCCAAAACATTTCCACCTATTCTAGCCATTGCTTGCAGCTTCCTAATAAGTCTCCCATGTGGAACAGTGTCAAACGCTTTCTGGAAGTCTAGGAATATGCAATCTGCCCAGCCCTCTCTTTTCTGTAAGATTTGGCTTACCTCATCATAAAATTCTAATAAGTTTGTTACTGTTGATCTACCTTCTCTGAAGCCATGTTGCCTCACTGACAAAAAGTTGAAGGATTCCAAGTGAAGAAAGATATGTTTCCTTAGTAGTTTCTCCATAACTTTGCAAACTATGCTGGTCAAGGACACTGGTCTATAGTTCAGAGCCGTATCCCTCCTTCCCTCTTTGAAGATAGGTATCACATTTGCTTGTTTCCAGCATCTTGGAATTTCCCCCGACTCCAGTGACTCCTTAAATATGATACTTAGTGCCACTGATATTGTGTTTGCGCATTTTTTAAGCACATGAGGGGATATGTCATCAGGACCTGTAGCTTTATGAACATCTAAATCCCTCAGCGCTTTGCATACCTCTGTGGCTGTAAGATTGATGTTCTCTAATACCGGCCCTTGAGCTTCTATCACTGCAATCTGAGGGGGTGGGGTATTTTCTACTGTAAATACTGACTGAAACTCCTTGTTCAATTCTTTGCAGATCTCTTCATCCGTCTCAGTGATGCTTCCATCCGCTCTCTTTAGCCTTAAAACCTGTTCTTTTACCTTCAGTTTTCCTCTGATAAAGCTGTGGAAAAGCTTGGGATTTTCTTTAGCCTTCCTGGTGATGTCCCTCTCATAGTCTCTCTCTGCCTCTCTCCTTTTACTTAGGTAGTCATTTCTTGCTCTTTTGTAGGTTTGCCAGGCATTTATGTTTTTTCTCCTCCTATACCTTTTCCAGCATTTGTCTCTCCACTCCTTAGCTCTTTTACACCCATTATCGAACCATTTCTCTCTGGCATGAATTACACCTACTTTGGTGACAGGTATGCAGCAATCTACTATCTTCCCATATTTCTCACAAAAGATGTCATACATTTCTTGTACAGATTTGTTGTAAAATAAGGTTCTCCAGTCAATAACTGCAAAAAGCTCATTCATTTTGATGTAATCTCCTTTCGGATAGTTCCTCCTCATGTCCTCAATGCCTCTACTCTCAGGAAGAATATCTTCAATGATATACTCCATCAACAACACACAGTGGTCACTCTTTCCAATTGGTGGTTCATACTCAATTTTTTCAATATCCAACACATTATCTGTGAACACTAGATCAAGTAGTGATGGCTCATCCCCACCCCTGGCCCTTGTTGGTTCCATTACATGTTGGTGTAGGAAATTCCCTTGTACGCAGTCTAGGAATCTTGCCCCAAATGAGTCCTCACCACTGTGTGGGTCAAGATTTATCCAATCTATCTCTTTATGATTAAAGTCTCCCATAATCAAAATCCTACATTTTTTTTCTCGTGCCATGTTAACAACTGAGTTTATGACTTCAATAGTACCTATATGACTTTCCTCATAAACCTCAAGCCTATTTTGGTTCTTTGGTGGGTTGTATACAACAGTTATTATAATGCTCTCTGACCCAGTATTTATGAGAGCAACAAGAAATTCCTTGAACTCACTTTCTATAGCCAAGTTTATTTCTTCAACTTGAATCCTTTCACTTATGAGCAGTGCTATACCTCCACCAGTCCTCTCAGATCTTTCAACCCTTAGTATTCTGAAACCCTTAGGAAAAACTGTGACACTGTTTATGTCCTTACTCAACTTAGTCTCTGTAATTGCTACTATATCTGCCTTACTGTTGTGAATCCTATCTTTAAATTCTACTGCCTTACCAGCTAATCCATCAGCATTTGTGCATAACAATCTTAATGAGGCCCCATCCCCTGATCTTCTGTCATTATCTTCTTTATCTCCCCTTTGTCTGGAAGAACTCTGTAATGAAAATTTTTCTTCTCTTCTTCATTTCTTTCATCATTTAACCTTCTTGCCTCTTGCAACAAGTTTTTGATCTTTCCCATCTCTTCCTGTGTTCTGTATTGTCTAATGAACACTTCTTTGAATTCTTGAAGGACTTTTAGACTTTTTTTTGTCAACAATATTTCCCTACATGTTTCCCCTCTCTCAAAGGTTACTTCTGTTGGTCTCGGCTTTCCTTCCCTCGAATATTTACCTAGTTGGTGTATGTTTACAATATCCTCAGGACCACATACTACTCTAAGCTTTCTTATCAGATCTACAACCCTAGCTTTATTTTCTTCAAGTCTCCCCTGCCATGTTGGCTCCTTGGACTCGCTTATGCCTGAGATTACCACTGTCTTCTCCTTATCAAGTGCCTGTCTGATGAGTGGGTTTGCCCTTTCCATCACAACGTCTTTCATTTTTTCGATTACTGTCTCTTTATAGTCAACTGTTTGTATGTTTTCCAGTGCCACCACCTTTACAGCCTCTTTTACTGCCACATTCCCCTTTAGTGCATCAGCAAAGGAAGTTTTCATGGCATCATATTCCATATTCAGCTCCTGGAACTCTTTTCTGAACTGTTCAATGTTTTCCTTAATCTGAACATTCCAAGCAGCAATCTCGTCTCTCTCAGAAGAGAGCAGTGAACTAACATCTAATTCCTTTAGGTTGTCATTCAACTGTTTGTTTTTATCTTCTTGTTTAGAAAGTCTAGATTCTAGTTGACTCTTTTCCCCTTCCAGCTTCTTTATTTTTTTTTCTAGTTCCTTTCTCTCTTGCCCTTTTGCTTTATTTGCTTTCTCCAAAGATCTTATTTGCTCTCTGAGTGTTTCATTCTCTTTCATTTCTCCATCCATATTCTGAATTTTATCATCAAGGCTTATAACCATTTCCTCTAAATTCTTGATTTTCTGTTTGAGTCTCCTGATGGCTACCCCTCCTCCGACCCATGGATGGGAGAGGTTTGGGACAGAGATGGAGTCATTTTTATGTTCTCCCTCTCACAGAATATAGAAAGAAGAGGAGAAAGAGGAAAAAAAAAGAGAAAAAATTTTAATTAAGCTTCACACCGAATTTTTATATCTCCATATAAGTGCTATTTAGTGACTCAGTTTATCTCTTTTCTGGTAACACACATCTTAACTTAAAAACTTGACCATGGTAATTTAAGGATAAAAAGAAAAAGAAAAAAAAATGCAACAAAACAAAAGTCAAACCTGAAGGAAAAATTCGAACCTGTGTCTGAGGTGGCACCCACCTGTTTCTGCTATATATTCTTCCTAACTGATAAACTCACTTGCTAACCAAGGTATGTTATCACAAGATTAGACTTTGCATTTAACTCAATATATATACAAAATAAAAACAAAATAGTAAAAGAGAAAGCTAAAAGAAAAGAAAAAAAATGAAGAAAATCAGACAGCTGTACTACTTGGCAACTTAACTCAGTACTGTTGACAGGTGGATATATATATATATATATATATATATATATATATATATATATATATATATATATATATATATATATATATATATATATATATATATTTTTTTTTTTTTTACTTCTTCAATTATTTCGTGTATTAAACTAACTAACAAGTTAATATAAATGGGAAGGATACTGATTTTAACAATATATGGAACCACAGGATCAGGTAAACGGCTTAAGAGCTTTCCCCAGTTTACACAAAAAATTAGGTGTGTGTGTATATATATATATATATATATATATATATATATATATATATATATATATATATATATATCTATATATATATGTGTGTGTGTATATATATATATATATATATATATATATATATATATATATATATATATATATATATATATATATATATATATATATACATATATATATATATATATATATATATATATATATATATATATATATATATATATATATATATATATATATATATATATACACATATATATATATATATATATATATATATATATATATATATATATATATATATATATATATATATATATATATATATATATATATATATATATATATATATATATATATATATATATATATATATATATATATATATATATATATATATATATATATATATATATATATGTATGTATATATTAATAACACTGAACTGTTAACATGCAGTCTAAAACGGTAGGAAAAGCCCATAAAATAAAACAACGAAAATAAATATATATAAAGTAGTTATTAATTTCGTGACCTAAACTGGTCACCTTCTCAAAGTACTTTGAGAAGGTGACCAGTTTAGGTCACGAAATTAATAAGTACTTTATACATATTTATTTTCGTTGTTTTATTTTATGGGCTTTTCCTACCGTATGTATATATATATATATATATATATATATATATATATATATATATATATATATATATATATATATATATATATATATATATATATATATATATATATATATATATATATATATATCATGGATAGACACGAGACTTCCAGAGATTGATCTTCCCGAGCCAGAATCACTGAATGTGATGGAGCTTCTCCTTTATCACTTAATTCTACCGAAGGAGACACAGGAGATAGCAAGGCCGAAGAAGAAGAAGAGAAAGAGATGTCATTTGGATATGTAGGAGGAGAAGGAGAAGTAGTAGTTGGAGTGGATGAGGAGGAAGAGGAGGAGAACAGGAAGGAGAGTTGACCCCGGAGCATTTACGAAAGAGGAACGTCTCCTTGTATATTACGAAAGGGAACCAATCTCTTGTATTAATACAAAGATCCCTGGCATATTACGAAAGCGTACCAACATCTTGTATTATTACGAAGAACTTGTTCTTGCGTAAGTTACAAAAGGTGGCGGAAATCTTGTATAATGCCAACGGGATTATGAGTATGTTGCGAAAGAGAGAGGAACTCTTGTATAATACGGAAGAGTCTGCACTCTTGTATTTTGCAAAGGGGTCCATTTTAACTGCCTTCCTGTTGGGATGAGGACTTAAGGAGAAGGAGAAGGAGGGGGTACAAAATCAACAACAACAACAACAACTATCCTCCACTTCACCAATTTCCAATACTCAAAGGCAGCTTCAACATCTCTCAAGTTTCTTGGTGTGAATTTGTGTTGATTGTAGACCTCTGGCGCGGCTTTAATTAGCTTGTAAGTCTGCTTACAAACAAGTGTGAATGAAGAGCTAGTAGACCTCTGGCGTGGCTTTAATAAGCCCGTAAGTCTCAGGCTCATGAATGGAAGAAACCTGGAGGGGATGAGGAATCACCTTAGAAATATTGGGAATAGGGAAAGTGCAAAAAAAATAAAAAAATAAAAAAATAAATAAATAATATAAAAAATAAAAAAATAAAAAAAAGGAAATTGCTAAGGCTTCTACTTAATAAGGAAAATAATATTATAATTATTTTAAGATAGGATATAACGCCTTCAAAAGGCAAAATTTTTAACCCAGCCTCTGTGAATGCAGAGCCGGTCCCAAGCCCGGATAAATGGGGAGGGTTGATGTCGGTAAATACCACAGGCACCGTAAAAGTCATGCCAGTTTTTAAATGCATACAGATAGATAAATAGATTGATAGATAGATTATAATAATAATGATAATAATAATAATAATAATAATAATAATAATAATAATAATAATAATAATAATAATAATAATAATAATAATAATAATAATAATAATAATAATAATAATAATAATAATAATAATAACCATAATAATAATAATAATTATTATTATTATTATTTTTATTATTATTATTTTTATTATTATTAGAAGAAGAAGAAGGATAATTGCGAAATAAATGGCTGCATCTCATCTTGAAATAGTTAACTAACCCTTTATGCTTTTAACTTAATATTCCATCAAGCAATATTAAATTTATTTTATTCCCCAAAAATACTTATTACGTTTTCTATGATTTGAATAAAAATTAGTTTTCTATACATTTTTTAAGTGATAACGATAATAAAATAATACATTCGTTTTATGTAAATATTTAATTAGTTACAACAAAATATCAATGTATTTTTTTTATGTTAAGTGTAATTTAACCAGTCATCTGTCTATCTATTTATTCATAGATCTATCTATTTATTCATATATCTGTCTATTTATTCATATTTCTATCTATCTATACTCTAGTGAATATCTTTATTCATCAATTCTCTGATGTATATGTATCTTAACATACATCTTTAAATGCAACATATTTCGGCATATGTGCTTTATGTCCTGTACAAAATGAAATTGTGCATATATATATATATATATATATATATATATATATATATATATATATATATATATATATATATATATATATATATATAGAGAGAGAGAGAGAGAGAGAGAGAGAGAGAGAGAGATAGATATATAGATAAATTTCACGAGAGACACGTAAATTTTGAAAATGTGAATGGTTATGGCTACGTTAGGAAATTGAAAAAATTTTTGAGAACCTTTATACTTTCGAGTGCATTATCTACTCACCTTCAGAGATATATATTTATAGAAACGCATGAGGCGATATATATACATACAGAAAACAGGATAAAAAGAAAAAAAATAGCAACTCAGAAAAAGGAAATCCGTTAAGTGACCTCAACAGTACAGGAAGAAGGTCTTGTTTATTCGCCGTGGGAAAAGGCAAGATGTGAACATAGGTCATTCATTTAGGGTCAATAGAGGGAGGAAAAGGGAAAGAAATTGGTAAATTTTTTGAAGGGGGGATTATTGAGAGTGTGTCCTAACCTAACCTAACCTAACCTCACCTAGGGGAATGCATCCTCCCTAGTCTGGGGCTTCGTCCCTAGACCCCCTTAGTGGTATTTTTTCCCTATATATAAAGAAGCCATATTCCATTAATCCCCATAACTAAAATAATACCAAGAAATTTAAAGGATAAGCTTAGTAACAATGATAAAAACAAAACACACTAACGTTAATAATAATAATAATAATAATAATAATAATTATAATAATAATAATAATAATAATAATAATAATAATAATAATAATAATAATAATAATAATAATAATAATAACAATAATAATAATAATTATAAATAATAATAATAATAATAATAGTAGTAGTAGTAGTAGTAGTAGTAGTAGTTGTAGTAGTAGTAGTAAAAATAAATTAATTGTAAATAAACAATATTCAATTATTCCAAAATTGCCTTTTTCAAAGTTGAATGAAGCATAATTAATAACATGGGATCAGTTACAAATAAATCATGACTAAAGTTAATATTTCGGTGCTCGATTAAGTAAATTATTGCAGATTCCAAGATGTTTCTAGTAATAATATCCTTACTTCTAACTAAGATAGAAGCATTGTTCCAGTCAATATTGTGACCGCAATCAGCATAATGCTTGAACAAGGCAATGGAAGACTGACAATTTCGAACATTATATTTATGCTGATTGACACGAAAATCTAATTATTTTAGTCTGGCCAACATAATATTTATCACAATATGTACATGGAATCATATATATAATATTGGAAGTGGAAACAGGACTTTATTTAATCAACATATTGCAAAAAGTATTTTCATATTTGAAAACTAAATGCACAATTAATGTTATCAAAGTCTTGACTAAGCTTTGACATCCCTGGAAGTAGGGAATAACTAAGGTACTATTAAATTTTGAAACCACATTACTATCGGTTGGAAGGATGGTCTATGAAATATGCGTTTTGCAGCACTGTGGCACAGATATTTTAGAACCAATTGAAATAACAAAGATTTTTTCCAATAGCAAGGATTTGTATCAATCCCGGCATCAAGACATTCTGGACTTACAATACGAATAGCTTGGAGAAACATTGAAGAAAAGATGGATTTCCTTATTTTAAGATCATGACCAGAATAATAATGCACGTAAGATAGATTATTAGTGGGCTTTCTAAAAATATGAAACCTCATTGACACAGACAACCATTTTCATCGAGGTTTAATATTTTTAGAAAGTCCACAAATAATCTATCTATCTTCAGGTATGGTTCTTTTTCTATGTCTACCTCAACACCGAATATCCTTGGCTATTCGTCGCAAATCTCTTATTATCCCTTCACCACTAACAAGTCACAACACTCCCCATCTCTTTTTCTCATTACTTTATTTTCTTCATGCCCAGGCTTGAGGGATAATTCTTTTTTTTCTTTTTGGCCCATCCTGGTGTCACAATTAATGAAAAGTATAACAAAATAAAGAATATACCGGAATACTCCACATTTAAGAGCTCACACTGTGTTCACGTGATGCTTCCATGCCTAGAGTTTGAACAGTCCATGTTTCAGAGTTTCTTCTTCATTGGCAACTTTTCCTCTATATATATGGGATTGCTGTTTCTACGTAACTAAATAGAGGTCAGTGATTGATTTTGGTCCTACACTAACTGCTGAATCTCTTCTCAATATTTTCCCTCTGTATATAAGCATGCTTGAGATACACACTGAGTAGCAATGGCTTTTTTTTCCTTGTAAATGGAGTCAAAATTTCAGCCAATGATACTGAAACCAAGAGGTTCAAATATAGCAGTGGGATCATGTAAAGCTGAAACACCCCCAGAATTTCATTTATACTTAGATAAGCTCGTAAAATGCTTGGTTAGGTTAGGTGAGGTTAGGCTAGGATAGATTTGGTTAGTAAAACTGCCTTGTAATGAATAACCTTTGAGCAACCTGGGGTTACTATTCTTTACAAGATTCCTTGATGGATTATGCCACATTAGAATTAACTTAATTTCATTCATTCATTAAGTAGAATTTTAAGATACGGTGCAGGATACCCTGAGAATATGGAAAATTCACTATCCAGTTTGTTTTGCTCATGTGTTTGCGATAATTTCTGGCCTGTAGTATGCCTCCCAAGTGTATAGGAGATTCTTCTGATGGCAGTGCTTTGAAGAAAAGGAAAGCCATCACCATGGAATTGAAATGCGATAGAGTCAAACTCTTCCAAATGGGAGAAACTGCTACCAACACTGACCGATCACTGTGGTTAAGCCGTTCAACCGTGGCGACATTTAACAAAAATAATTTTTTCATCCTTTTTTCATATTTATATATATATATATATATATATATATATATATATATATATATATATATATATATATATATATATATATATATATATATATATACATATATATATATATATATATATATATATATATATATATATATATATATATATATATATATATATATATATGTATGTATATATTAATAACACTGAACTGTTAACATACAGTCTAAAATGGTAGGAAAAGCCCATAAAATAAAACAACGAAATAAATATATATAAAGTACTTATTAATTTCGTGACCTAAACTGGTCACCTTCTCAAAGTACTTTGAGAAGGTGACCAGTTTAGGTCACGAAATTAATAAGTACTTTATATATATTTATTTTCGTTGTTTTACTTTATGGGCTTTTCCTACCGTATGTATATATATATATATATATATATATATATATATATATATATATATATATATATATATATATATATATATATATATATATATATATATATATATATATATATATCATGGATAGACACGAGACTTCTAGAGATTGATCTTCCCGAGCCAGAATCACTGAATGTGATGGAGCTTCTCCTTTATCACTTAATTCTACCGAAGAAGACACAGGAGATAGCAAGGCCGAAGAAGAAGAAGAGAAAGAGATGTCATTTTGATATGTAGGAGGAGAAGGAGAAGTAGTAGTTGGAGTGGATTAGGAGGAAGAGGAGGAGAACAGGAAGGAGAGTTTACCCCGGAGCATTTACGAAAGAGGACG